>VWPU01022861.1:0-27131 GCA_013398955.1 Callaeas wilsoni | reverse complement strand
ATTTCTATCAAACATTTCCATCAAACATGAAAACAAGTCCATATATTCTCTGAAAAGAAAATAAAAACCTAAATTAGTATGTTAATGTGCTAAGACTTCAAAGATTAAATTGTAAGACAAGACATGTAGGAAAGAAAATGTAATAAATGTAAATTCATCCGTCAAGTTTTTCTTATGACACGCACTTGATATCATCAGATGCAATATGTTCTGCTGCACATTTAACTGGAAAAACAGGAATAAAAAATATTAATGATCAAGGCAGCTGCATCAGTGTTTCATCTGGTTCCTTACAGTGTAGCTGATATAAAACTTTAGGACTGGGGTTTTTTTTAAAATTATCTAGTTAATCCAGTAAGTCTTTCCCATTTTTTGAAAGCCTGAATGTTTGTGTTTCCTACATTTCCAATTTTTTAACTCTGTAGCTATAATGTTGTACTGACATAGGGTTTTTTATTTAATTGCCATGTTTGTTTTGAATTAAAACCAACCTGTCTGCACTTAATAATGCAAACAATTAAATATTCTCAGCAAGATTCTCACTGTGCCAGCTGAGCGTCCTCAGAAGATTTTTTTAACTGCTTTATATGTTGCTTTTAATTACATTCCTTTCCCAAGCGATTATATCCTCATATAAGCCCCACTCCTGCAAGCTATCCTGGCACAGAAACAGAGAGTTAAAGGCAGAAGAGTGCTGGTAAGGACTGCTGGAGAAAAAAGGCCTTTTGGTCAAAGCTGAGGGATGTCAGGAACACTGTAAGCCTTGCAAATGCTTCTCTCTGGTAAAAAAGCCAAAAGAAAAGACGAATTGTTTTGGAGGCAGAAGGAAGCAGTAGGCTCTAGTTACCCACCTAGACAACCTCTAGGAGGACAAGGAGGAGATATGAAATACAGGAAAAGTCCTCTTTTTGGGGAAGAGTGTAGTGTGCCTGATGCTGGGCCCTCTGAATTTCTCTTTTTGAATCACAGGGTTATAGCTCAACAGTTGCTTGAGGAGAGAGGTGCGAAGGTGGCATGGGGACCCCAGGAGAGACTGCAGAGAGGAGCCGTGATGCCCAGGAAGAGCCAGCACACATCACTGGCTGCAAGGCTATGACTTGGAAGGAAAGCCAGGCTGGCAGGGAAAAGTCCATGCTGGTCACCCAAATTTTTCCTTAGAAGGAATAAAGCTGCTGTAACCAGGTCCCGTTCCATGCCAGGACTAAGAGTTGTGAGTGAGTATTTGCAGACTAGGTTCAGCACAAAGAAATAGCTCAGGAGTTCTGGCCCCAGATGGGTCTATTTTTAATGGTCCCCCAATGTAGGCCTCGATCTCTGCATTTTAGAAACACCAGCTAGCTGTAGTGGTTTAATGCACAGAAAAACCTTCCAGGTTACAAGATTTGGGAGAGACACAACTGGAGCTGACAGCTGACAATACTGACTAATTACCAACTGACACAGATGATGAACTTCTGTTATCCTACTTACTGGAGCTGAGAAACCGAACATGGACAGCACCCAAACTTTAGAGCTAGGTAGGACTATCCCAATTTACTCACCATCTACAGACATACATAAGCCAAACCAATTCAGCCTGTTTGCTGCACTAGTCTTCATTTCTCAAGCGCAGACTGAAGATTGAAACTCCCTTGGTAACAAAATTGTATCTTCATATTAGAAACTGTCTTAATTTTAGCTACTCCTTCTTGTTATATTTTCTAAAATGGAAATGTTTTTGTTATCTCTATTTGGTGTATAGGCAGCATGGGAGGTCCAAGCATGATGAGATTTAATTAAATAAAACCAAGGTTTATGTTTTCAGATTTTTTTCCCCAGCAATCAGAGCTAGGCAGCAATATGTGGTAGAGGGCTGTTTACCTTTTAATCCACGTTGCAATTCTGACATGATTGTATGATTCTAGGAGGCCAGGCAAAGGCAGTTGACTATTAAGTTATTATTTTTTAAAGCAATATACTATTTATAAATGTTCTCACTCATTCCTGCCTTCCAGTTGGAGTTTCTACTTATTCAGCTAGACGTTAGTAACTGAAAGGGTTAACTTCCCATTCTGCACAAATGCAGTGCTGAAATCAGGATCAGCCTTGCATTAGGAAAGCATGATTAGCTCCCTGGTAATGATGACCCTTAAGTCCTTAACGTAGTTATTGATTTCCAAAATACAATCACCCTTCTGTAACAGTAACCTACATTCTTATGTCAAGGTTAATGACATTATGTTAACTGTATTCAAGTGCATGTGGTTCAAATGAACACGGCATATCAAGCAATCCAGATTGCTCCCAAGTGTCGCCTCTTTATTTAAAGCTAACAGTCATAATTGATTTTTTTGCAATATTTTTAAAGCAAAGCTTCCTCATAAGCGCTAATGATTTTGGCTGAAAGTGGATATGAGAGAACACAAGGAAGAAAATTATGCAAATTTTAATTCTGTCTTTCTTAAATTCCTCCTTTGACTTTTAACAGATGAAAAATAGTTTTTACCAGGTGAGATGTTGTTGCCTTTATGGAAATAATTCTTGGAGGATCTCCTTGGCATAATTTGTCCACCTCTTAATCAAGTTTTTCAAGGAGTACAGCCAATGTTGTGATCTCTGTCTCAGGTTTAGTGTCTAGAAGGTAAAAAAGAAACCAAAATGAGCTGTGTTTTCTCCTTCTGCAGTGGTTTTTTCACCCCACTCGGTGGTTCACTGGAGAGACAGATGCTTTTGATTTCTTCAAGGACTCAATTCCTCTGCTAAAAGAAAGATTAGCAAAAGTAAGTGCAGAGCTGCTGTACAGTATTAGAAATTATTTTTAATTTTTTTTATTATTTTTCTAATAAATGCTTTCTCTGGAGGCGCGAACACCAATAAATAGAAGGGACTTGTCCTTATAACAATTTTTTTACAGAAAGAATGTAAAGTCTGTTTTTTCCATAAGTGTCACTGTAATACAAACACAATAAAGCATTACTATTTCTTAGTTACAATAGGCCAATGCATCTTTAAAACAAGAGTTTTATGAATTGACATAGATGAAGAGCATAGTTATTTGTGTATCTATATTATGCAATAACTGAATAGATGTACCTACAGAAAAGCATGCTTTCTATCTGGCTTCCCCATTCCTTTTACCCTTCTGCATTGTTATTAGTTGTACGTGCTATATGCAGCAATAAGAGGAGAAAAACAGCTGAGTTGTTGTGTTGAATCGTGTATTTACCACATATTAATGCATAAAGAGCCAAAACAGGGAAAAGCAGGTCCCCCTGCATCCACTTGTATACAAATTATTTTTTGTGCAGAATATAGGTGTCCTTTAGCCACATAAAAAATTGATATGGGAGATCACATGTTTATAGCCTTTGCACTGTGCAGTAGTCAAGATTTTTAATTTTCTTCATTTGGCTATGATTCCCAGACTGAAAAATTTCCCCTTGTAAATAATTCAGGTTCTCTTCCTGTGACTGCAACAGAATCCTGCTTTTATACCTGCCAACACTTATGTGTACAGCACGGTATGCAAAAGAGTGCCCAAATTAAAAGATTTATTAAAATTTTTTGCTATGAGAAAGTTAAAATGCTGTGAGCACATTTTCTTTGTTGTAAATGTCCTTCCATAACTTCATTTTGAAGACACTTTTCTTCCAACATAAGTCATCCATAAACCTACACGATAGACACTAACTGGCACTCTGCTTCTGCTTATCTGCTGTTATTCAGAGCGAAAACAAATGCACCCCCAGGGTGGGGACTCCAGGACAGGCCGCTTGGCAGTGGAGGTGCAGGGAGTCACATATTGCTTTCTGGAAGTGCTGCCATGCTCTTGGGGAGCCCCAGGAGTGCACCCTGGAGTGGGTGCTCACAGCTGTCCTGGCACACCCCGTCCCTCTGCTCCTTCTTGGGGACTGAGGGCATGAATGTCCTGCCCAGGGGTCCTGGCAAGTGCGATAGCTGCAGCCTCCACATCAAACCTGGAAAGCAGTTACAATTTCTGAATAGAAATGGCCAAAGACAGACAGGAGCACTTTCCAAGAATCTGTTGGAGAACCATGGGAGCTGATGGCACAGCTCCAGTATTATGTCTTTTTACTACAAATAAACTTTTCACTTTTTTTTAGGGTAAAAGAAGGCAATTCCTATCCCCAGCTTCCACTGCCTTCTCCTTTTGGAAGGAGCCAATCCTGTAAGCCATAAAACTTCTCCAGCGGGCAGAATAGGTGCAGGGATGCTGTGAGTGAGAACAACTCTATGGGATGGGGATTAATGAGAGACTGTGATGGGGATGTAGCAGCAGCAATTTTGAGGAGCAGTGTCAGTGGCACTAGTGTTGCAGGGCTGGTTAGCAGGCGAGGAAGAGCAGCAGATCATTGCTTTGGTGGTGGCAAACGGCTGAGTTGAACTGAAGCCATGAAGAACATGAAGAAGAAACCATGGAGAACATATTTAGAGAGAGCTAATTGTGTGGGTCTTGCATCTAGAAACAGAGACGTGACTGCTTTAGGTGAATGTAGTAACAGACCTCATGTATTTCATATCCTTTGAGAAAGAGATCTCCTTTCGAATTCTCTATGAATAGGCAGTGAGCTCTGAGTGATACATAAGCAGGTAGCATCTAACTACTGCCTTGCTGAGCTGAAAGAAGCATTTCAGGACTACTGCCAAAACAGGTTGGAACAACAGTGTTTCACCTAGTGACATTTATTCATATATTTTAAGTTGATTTTTAAATTATTATTCTTTCCCAAATAAAAAGAAAAAAAAAAGTGTTTACTTAAATCTTTCTTTCTAAACCTAGTTTTTTCCACCCAAGAAATATTGCTCGTTCTTCATCCCTAATTTTGTTTAGTTTTCTACATTTAAGCAGCCTGAGGGAAAGGTTCAGTGTTTCTGATAAGGTGCTCTAGAAAACTGAGCCTGGCACGTTTGCTGCCTGACACTGCCTGGCACACATTCAGCTGCAAGGATACAAAAGCTTTTATCCTAGTGCTTGTAAAGTAGATCTCAATCCTTTGTCTCACTGAGCCGACACTGGGATTTCTCTTCATGCAGTTATTGGGAAAATATGGGGAGCACATTTTAACAGATCTCTGACAAGACCTCCAATCCTGATGTTAATTGAATGTTTTTTCCAGGATATATTTTTAATGTTGTTTTTCTCTGCTTGTCGAATTTGTATACTCCTGAGAGCGGGGAGATGACAAGAATTAATGCCTGTTTGCATTAACCCAAACTTTATTCTCACTTAATTAACCATGATTAATGTCAGGAGGCAAAGGAGCAGCATCAAGCTATTTTCAACAGCTCTGTACTGATGAGTTCAGGAAACAAAAAAACCCCCAACAACCAAGTAGTGCCATTTCAATATTGGTTACAATAAAATCCAGCCAAAAGATGAATTCTTTTAAAGGCAAGGTTTGTCCTTCAGTCTCAGACAACATCCTGCTAAATTGAGAGTAACTATAACCCTTTGAAACCTCACTTAAGAAGCCTGAATCAAAAATACAAGCATTACCCCCAAAATTAAAAACAGAGGAAAAAATATCCAGAATTATTTAGTAATCATGAATCTGTGTAAACTGTACTCGAGTAATATATTCTCAGTAATTTCAGGGAAACAGAAGAGCTTAGTTTTATATTGGCATTATTCCTTAATAATCTCACAAGCTGAATATACAATTCTTACCCAATGCCAAAAATAAATCACAGGTAGATAAGGACACCAGCTAAGTCTCACAAAGGAGACCAAACAGGTGTAAGCTAGTGGGAAAAGCAGCAGATACGGCAGGCCCAGCATTTGAACTGAGTTGCTAGAAACATCTAAGCTCTGTAAGAGCTCTTTTTCAAATCATGCCAGGGTTAAAAAAGAAAGATATTAAAATCAAATTAAGATGGATATTGTAACTTTCTTGAGTTCTTCATTGGGAAACCTGGGAATTGCAACAGCAGGGTGAGCTCCTGGTGGTTGCCTGTGCCAGGTGATGATCTAATCTGAAGAATTAAAGTAAATGGAGTGATTTGGAAATAGACAGAAAACTGATGAATTATTTTCTCCAGTGGATGTGACTGTGCAATATTTATAAAGGTTCAAGGAAAACTACATCTGGTCTTCTTTTGCTAGAAGGGAATGTTTCTTTTTCTTGATTTTCTTGTGGTCTGGGACCTCCATGAGGGATCTCTTACTCCCTTTTTCCTCACATACAGGGACGAGGGAGGAATGAAGTAAGATTTTGTGAGCTGCAAGTCCTTGAATGGAAGCAGCACAAGGCAACAGCTGGGTGGGACTTCTGCTTTTCCATGTTTCCCACAGGAGTTTGTTTTTGTATGTACTCCTGTTTCTCCCTTCTTCTGTGGCAGGGAGAAGACATTAGCTCATGGCTCCTCATTAGCAAAGGAGGAATAGAAAAAATGACACAAAATGTAGGAGCCACAGATGAAAAAGGGCAGGGATAGAGAGCTGGGAAGGAGAACTGGGCATACTGAAGACTGGAACAAGGACAGTCAGGGACTGGTACAGGGAAAGGCAAAACAATTAGAGGAAAAGGAGCAAATACTAAGATCATCAAGAACATGGAAGAGGAATGGGAAAAGTTTGAATGAGTAAAGGAAAGCAGAAATTTGTAAGCATGATTTCCTGGATCTGTGTTTCTAGGCTATGTTTAAGGTAGCAGATTTTTTTTTTTTTAACATTTAAAACATTTGCTCTTGTTTCTTTTTTGCTTGTTTCTTTTCTTTTTTACCTTGCCTTTTTAAGACTGTCTAGGTGGCCTTGCAGAGCACTGAGAATTGGCTATTCAAAAACAATTTTTGTTTATGGAGAAGACATTTTTACAAACACATAATAGAGTGGTATTTTCATTTTAACACGGAATGGGGAGCAAAAGCACTGACAAACTAATCAGGAAGGCTGATCTTGTCCAACCAGTGAAACCAGCAGTTTGTTCTCTCCTTTTGTCGTCATTTGCCCAAATTCTTTCACATACAATAGGAAGTTATTTTGCTGAAGATCCATGCCATAACATTAATCTTGTTATGAATAAATCCTTCGAGGAATTTTCTTGTTTACTCAAGGAGTGAGAGCTCTAGTTTTAGAAAAACTTTCCCTGGCCTATTCATTTCAAATGGAGTTTTATGCAAGGAAAGAAAACCTTTTTCCTTGCAGTTGAAGTGATAGGAAATGGCTGAAGGAATAAAATTGTCATGGGTGACCACTTAATGATGTCACTCTTCTTGGGCATTCAGCAGAGCAATCATTTTAGGGAGAAACAATTTGCAAGTAGCACCATGTTTTCACTGGGCTACGGCCTTGCCACTCGTAATCTCTAGGTATGGTCTTTGGTTGGGAGGTCTACTGCCCTTGGTGGGTTTCAGTGGAGTCCAACAGGCTGGTTACGTAGGCTTTCAGAGCATTCCAGTCTTACCCACATAATTATAATGTGCTTTGTCTTCTGGCCAGCCTGGGGAGAGTAGCTAGTATGAGTCATGTGGATTAGAACTTGATATTTCATAATAACATTGGTGGTTTTCAAACAAATTTCTCTCTTTCCCTCTTTCTCTCTCTCTCCCTTTGAATACACTGTCAACCAGTTTTTCTTTTTCTGAAGTGACGAAGATAAAGCAGTCTGTCATCCTTCTCTCAGTCCCCAGTATGGGTGTGGAAACCATTGCACAACATTGTAGTGGAGTTAAAATGTGACTTTGTGCAATGCTTAAATGCAATAGAAGGAAATTGTATTGCTTACCCAGCGTTTATTTAACTATTTGTAAAATTATGTCCTTGTTCTAATTTAATAGCAGGAATTATTTTATAACATTTTAAACCCTCATTCTAAAAAAAATTTGCTGCCATAAATGTCCTGTCTTCCTCTAAAAAAGAAAATCTAAATGAAATATCATGCATGCAGGTCTGAAGTAACAAAATAGGACATTTAAATTTTATCTTTGGCTAACAAATAGAAATATTACCATCAGTAATTTTAATCTGCAGAGCAAATCTTTGTACTCAATGTTTTCACAGCCTCATTTTTCTTTCCAAAATAAAGCAAAACATATTCTCAATAAAGCAGACTGTCAGACACATGACACAGAAGCCAGGCTAGATTTAATTTGGGACTAATAAAAATTGTCAAAAATAGCATATAGTGCTAACATTACATGTTTTAATATATCTGCATCTAAGCCCACTCAAAACATGACATACCAAATAGGAGAAAACCACTAAGATTTCTTTTCCACTTTCTATACATATTTCTATATGTGAACCATACTGACAAAAGTGCAACACTTCCTCTGGGATCCCTGGGGTATTTCTTTTAGTGTATTTCATTGCAGAACCTGACATGAGGCTTCCCAAGACAGTTATTATGAAGGATAGGAACACCATTTGTGGACAGGTGTTGAGTGGACCACTGGCTGAAAGTACAGATACCTAAACGAGAAAGATGAGACTTCATTTCAGTGACTGGGCAAAGCAATCTTTTGATCCAGCATTCTCACATTTTCCTACTCAGGTCTCTGCTGTCCTTGCAGGACAGCCAGTATCTCCATTGGAAGAAAGAAGGAAGGCCTCTGGAGTGGGAAAAACTGCATCTAGCACAAAATAAGCTGTTTCTGCTCTGGAATCAAACAATCAGCAGGAAAATACCTCATACACAGATTAAAAAATTGCTGTGCATTGAAATGTATCTTAAATCTGACATTTACTGCTACGACTAGCACAACCTAGTAGGCATTTGCAGACACTAACTTTCTGTTCCAGGGAGGCATCATATATTATTTTTCTTCCTCCTTTTCTAGTTACTGATTTAGAGTGATGGGAAAATAAAAGGCTCATCCAAGATTCCCCTACAAACTTGCAGTTATATGACTGGGCTTCTTAAAGAGTATCCTCATCCCCATTTGTTGGCTGCCCTAAAACCCAGACAGAGTCTCTCCTTCTACTGAAGTTGAAAACAAAGTCAGACAAATCCCATCCTTACTGGAAGAAAAAAGAGGGATTCACTATGTCTTGTGTTGCTAAAATCATTCACTTGAATAATTGCATTTTATTCAAACAATCTTGGGAAAAACTAAAAATCCAAGGCACCTGAAGAGCTCTAGCACCTAGAGGGGTATGAAGGGGTTTGGCATGGCAGCTTTGCAGTTGTGTTTGTAAACCCACACTAAATGTTTGTGTGCTTCTTTCTGGTGCATTGTCATCTCAGCAAGGGCCTTTCACAATTTCATCAGGAGCAAGGGAAACCTTTCACTGGAGACCCAGTCCTACATCAATGGAAACAGCAGCTCTTACTCATGTTCACGAGGAGACAAAGTGTTTGTATGTTGCATTTCATGGGCTTTAGTTGTACTGGAAGTATAATGGGGAGCTGGTGAGATGATCCCATGAAAGGAGGAAGAAGTTATAAACTCTTGGGGATTTGTGATTAGCAAAACCCAACTGAAATACAAAGCATGGCCCAAATGCCATGCATAATAGATGCATTGTCTCTGGCAGGGCTTATCTTAGATGTATAACCCAGATATTGAAAATTTTTTTTCAATTCTGATTTCTATTTTTTTTTCCAGCTCAAATTTCCTTACATGGAAATCAGTCAAGTGGCTTCAAAGTGAGTGAGTGCAAATTCTAGTCCTTTGGACTGTATGATTCTGTTTATTTCTGCCTCATGGTCTACTCTGCAAAGCTCCTCAATACTTCTTTGTTTCTGCTTCTGACTGTGCTTTTATCAAATCTGCCTGCCATATAAAAATGTGGCTTTTGTCTGGATCTCATCCAAAGGCCACTGAAATCAGCAGGTTCAGAAAAGGTTCAGAGCCAGCTGTCAGCGACACAACTTCCATCCATGTTCTTTTCATGTAGCATGTTTTGCTTTCATAATGCTGTTCTCTCTTACCAGTACTAAAACAAAACTTCCATCAAGGCAATGCAATCTATTTAATATTCATATTTTGATTTTCTTTTTTATGAGCAACAGTTTTTCATAGCATTCCTTATCTTCTTGGGATGGTACATGAATCCAGTGGGTCTAATGATAAATTGCCAAGCACAAATGGCAGTTTAGTTCTCAATATCACTGACTAATGTTTTTCTACTTAAATAAATATTACTGTGAAATGATTTACTAAGTCTCCACTAAAATAGATGACAAATGCTTTTCTGACAGCATTTAAAAAGTGGTCAATCCATTCTCTTAGATGTGGGAAATCAGCATTCAGAGTGAATCTTTGAGAATATTTGGTTCATCCTCATCATTAGACTTCACTGTTTTGAAAAGGAATTGTAAAAACTTTGATTTAACTTCATTAAAGGAGTAAAGTGAATTTCCCCATGCAAGATTTTTCTCCCTGCCTTTAATTTTTGCATCTAAACCTAAGAACATAATCTGCTCAATGTCTCATTTGAGGTTGCTGTTGAAGTTCCCTATTCATCACTGCACTCTTCAGCTCCCACCTGTTACAAGCCATCATTCAAAAAATTCTGCACTTAATACATTAAACAAGTGGACTCTACTTCCTTCTGCTCCATTCAAAGGGAAGAGGCCAAACAAACCCAGCTCCTGAACTTCTTCAGGTCTCTCCACATTTCCTGTATTTCACAAGAGCTTCAAATTTTACGGGACACAGTGGCACAAAGCAAGCATAGCCCCATGTGGCACAAGACCAGGCGGATACCCAGGGGATGCCAGTACCACAGTGCAGTACCACTGGCTGCTGGGAGCAAGAGCAGTGCCAGCCACAGCTGTGTCCGTCAGTGGACATCCAAAACAGCCTCACTGTGCCCAGAGACCTGAGACCTCCCCACGCTGAGCCTGGATTTGCCTGTAGATCCTTGGGCTCCCACTAAAGTCTTCCCATTTTAAACAACAGCCAGTTCAAGCTGTGGCATTTTAAAAACACTTCTATCTTATTTTTTCTGTACACAAGTCTACAAAACCCCTAATATTTTCATCTGCTTACTAGCCTTTAATTATACTAACTGCCAATAGGTTCTATTACTTGTCCAAAAAAAAAATGCTGGCTGTTGTGTAATTTTTTAACTGTGATTTATGAAGCATATTTGTGTAACATTAGGTCATATTTGTCAGAGTTTAACTTCTTATTTGGCAACTACACCATTAATTAGCAATATTGCTGATAACTTCCATTTTCTATAACCAGCAAGCTCTTTTTCTGTATGAGCTGGCAGTGGAAAACAAGAAAAGGATATTTGCATGATGACACAAGTCTGGATAAGAATGACCAGAGAAATACACACAACATTCTATGGGATTACTATCTGTTAAACATTCTTTATTTTTTGACAGGCATTATTTTCTTAGGTGTTCTTATTGTGATTTCCTTTCTTTTCAGCCTTACAGTACACTCCTTCGCATCTCTTTTTTGAATGCTCTCTGAGTTTGCAGTGAGGCCAGTAGCATATTCCTGAGGCTGCACATTTCCTGTTGCAATACCCCATTTTTAGCTTCTCACAACTCTTCCAAACATCTTCTGTATGGAATGCAATTTTCCATCTAACTTCCATCTAACTTATTTTATCTTTCCAAAGAATATTTCTAAATATTTGGAAAAGCTAGAACTGTAGTCCCAGTGTTTTTGGGGTAAAGAATATACTTCTACCTGTCTCAGAACTTCACATCTTCTTTTACTTTAAATGCAGTTTCTTTTAAGATTTAGAGCTATGATATGAAGTTTTACAAAAGGATAAACTTATATTAGGAGCTTATCTTTTACTGTCACTGAAAATTCAATTTTGGTCATGAGACAGCCTTTCGAAATACCATGTTTCTATGGAGAAGTTCAAAACTCTCTGTAGAAAGTAGTTGTGGTTCACCAGTGAAAGCCTCCAGAGATGTGACTTCTCCCTGCCAAAGCTTCCAGAGTACATCCAAGGACCTTGCAACCCTAAGCATGCATATGCTGTTCAGCTTAACATTAGTCATTCTGCACTGCACTTACAAACCTGAAACTTGGGAAAAACTCTAAGTCCATGACTCAAAGGAGCTTTGTGAAACTAGGTTACAAATTACAATGAAGCACACACATGCTGCAATGAAAGGCAGTGTAAAGAGCTCTTGAGGATGTGAATAACTCTACTTTCACAGCACAGTTCATCAGTGGAGCAGAAAGACAGCTTGGGTTGTTGTTGTGGTTTAATTCTAGACAGTTTGTTCACCCACATACACCCTCAGTGGAATTAGGAGGAGGATTGGAAAAATAAAACCTGCAGGATTCAACAAGAAGAGTTTAATAATTGAAATAAAATAAAATATTAAAATAATAATAACAATAATGAAAGCAATAATAATAATGAAAGGTAAGAGAACAAAAGAGAGAGAGAAATAAAACCCAAGAGAAATAAGTGATGTGCAATCTTCAATGAACAATACTCAGCTCACCCCCCAAGCAGTGGTCAGTGCTTCCTAACCAGGTCCCCCCAGTTTATGTACTTGGCATGATGTTCTCTGGTATGGAATATCCCTTTGGGTATTTTTGGGTTTGGATCAGCTGTCCTGGCCATGCTCCCTCCCAGCTTCTTATGCAGTTCCTCCCTAGCAGAGCATGGGAAACTGGAAACTCCTTGACTCGGGGTAAGCAGTACTTCGCAACAATTAAAACATCACGGTGTTATCAACATTATTCTCATAATGAATCCAAAAAGCACAGCACTGTACCAGCTACTAAAACGAAAATTAACTCTGTCTCAGGTGAAACCTGGACAGCCTTGCACAGAACAATGGAAAGAAAATAAAATTTGTGTTGTTACTTATTAATTGAGTACAGTGAGCTTTTTGCACTAAGACAGAACTTGAACCCATGGAAAGGAAAAAACAACACGAGCATGTGATGAAAGATGCCATCCTAGGACGTGTACACTGAATTGCTGTTTCAAAGTTCTTGGTCATCACTCATTTTCTAACTCCTGAATTCTTAATAATGGTCTTTAACCTAATCTCTATTACCTATCTCACAACTGATAGGTGAAGAAGAATGTCTTTCTAGATAAAGTGCTGACCTGGGACCTGGGAAGGATAGGCTCCTTTTTGTATTCCACCACATTTTTGCAGGTGTTTATAGTAGAAACAAAATCTATTAAAAAATTATAATTTTAAAAAATATATAGATTTATACTTATAAATGGGCAGTTTATTTGCCTATTGTCTATCACATATATTTGATGTTCATTTCAAAAGCTTTTGGGAAGTTCTTGACTCTTATTCAGTATTTGTCAGTCTCAGCTGAGGCCTCTAGCGTCGTTGTAAGAGTAACCTTACGAGTTCTGTTCAAAGCTCACTGAAACTTAAGAAAGCTTTCCCAGAGAATACAGGGGTGTTCATGATGGCTGTGGGAATTTCTCTACAAGCAAACCCCAAGCACTGCAAAAGCTCTGCTCAAAAAACTTATGAAGACAAGAAATTGGTCTTTTTATCCTGAGATGTACTTAAGAGGTTCAAAGTAAATTAGGTGTGCAGTCATCAGTGGATTGATTGCATGTACTAAGAGGCAAAATATGCTAAGAACATTTGCAAGGGGCTGCCAGGTTTGGCTGCAAGCACTTGGGAACCTCCATTCTCTGGCGTGAGAGATAGGCAAGGAACCAAGCGGGACGTGGTATGATGTGCAAGTAACAGCAGATGCCTATATTCAGGAAGCTAGATTTGGTCTGTGCTTCTAAGATAGGACTGCAAGCATTTATTATGGATCCTTCTGTGCATTGCTGATGCACTAATGTAGAGTCTGCTGTGGCTTTTTGGTGTAATAGTAGGTGTAGTTTTAAAACTTTGTCCCAGAATAACTCTTTGTACTGGTGCAAAAGTTTTGCTAGTGAAAAACCATTGCAGTCCCAGAGATAAAATGGTTACATTAATATTGTAGACCTAAATGAAGAAAAAGTTTCTCCTAGGGTTTTCTTCCCCCTAGTTTATCAATTCTATCTGTAAGAATTAGAGCAAAAAGCCGAAAGAGACGAGCGTGAAGAAGGCAATAACAGTTTTGCAGGGATTCATTTAGGTCTGACTTTAAGCAAAATTCCCCGGTAGCTTCAGCTTGTGCTTAGAAATCAGACTTCTGACAGATATACCAGAAAGACTTTCTTGTAACTTGCAGCCCAGCCGTACTTAGGAGAATGTTTTGTTCCCAAAAGCAATGGTATTAAATCACTGAGCCAGGAGAAGAAGATGTGTTTTGATTAGGTACACAGCCTTCCTCTGACAGCTTTGAAGACCTACAGTCTAGCAGATGGCAACGTAACAAGCACAGTTGTGTTTCTCTTAGGTTGCCTGATAAATTCTGTGCCCTTGGTTTTGACTGTGTGAGATTTTCATGAACCATTATTTATTTTCTGTGTCTTGGGTTTTGCCTGCTTCCTTTTACAAACTGTTCTTTATTTCTCCTCAGGTTAACTGCTTGTTTGTGCAAGGAGCATGGCCAGGAAGCCACCATTAGCTTCACTTCAGGCAGAGGTGGAGCAGGCAGTGGCTGGGGTCAGAGGCACAAAGTTGTGCCGTAGCTCTGCCGAAGTGTGGGGCACTGCCACCACTGCGCAGAGCTGAGCTCCTGGGCCAGCCTCCTGCAGCCTCAGCGCTCACATCGGGCCCTACTCTGCTTGCATGACTGCAACAGGCATTTCAGTGTGCTCTGGTAGCACTGCCTATGCACTCGGAATGACGGGGAATTGCCTGCTGATGGTGGGTTCTGTGTGTGGATTGTGTTCTCTGGGGTTTTTTCTGGGTGTGGATGGGTTTGGTTAAATGTTCTTTGTACATTTGGGTCAACACAGGAGAATGCCATCCCTGTCTCTCACTTTTGTTTTGAGTGACTAATAACACGTATTTAAGATTCAGCTGGTGCCAAGAAGCCTTTGGTTGATTCCCGCAAATGGTAGAAAGGATGCAAGCGGTGTCACCCTCTTTTAAAAGTAGGAAACTCTTTTCAAAATGTTGAGAGGGTGACATTGCTGAAATATACCTATAACAAGGAAAGCTGATAGATGCAAAACTTCTCCATGATCTAAAAAATACAGAAAAAAGGAAGTTCAGCTCAAGGTTCCAGCACAGAGGAATCAAATTACAAGTAAATAATAAAATTATTTTTATTGCTAAGGTATTGTTTATTATGGTTTTACTGTAAACATGAATTTAAAAAAATTTGAGACAGGACGCCATTTTTCAGGAGGTATACAGTACAGAAAGGAAAATGATTCATAGGAAAGGAGAAGCAGATAAACAACAAGTGTTAGTGTATCTGTCATATACATTATACAAACATTCCCTTGCACAGCAGTCACAGCAGTGCTGTGAGTTACAGGAGAAAGAAGAAGTAGATGGTGTCTTATCTTCAAATTTTAGTTTACAGCTCAGCATTGATGACAGGAATTCTCTTTGCTTAAATAGATGAGCCAATAAAAATACATGTCCTCTGTTATTCACAGACTATCTATTGCAGCAGCTAGATGGTGTAATTTATTGATAAGAAGAAAAAGTCTCTGACAGAAAAAATTCCTCTGTTGCTCCTTTTGGGAAAGAGCAGCAGGAGGACAACACTGGTTAAGCAAAGTTATGGTTCTGTTGACTTCAGCACAAGCTCTCTCATGCCTCTGTGTCAGACCATTTTTGTTGTGACTTGATGGTGCTGAGACACCTCTCATCAGCCATTCTGAGGACTTCTCATTGTAATCCTTCACATACACATCCTCCTTCTGCACGCCCTTTTTATTTTTATGTAAGCAGTTTTTGTAGGTGCAAAAGGGGCAGAAAGGAGGAGGTGTGGCGGCATAGAGCAGCACATCTTTCATCTTTTGGGACACAACCTTGTCAGGGAGCAGTGGGGAGGTGTGCCATGCCAGGAGACCCACTGGAGCAATTACATTTTTGGGAGAAATTATCCCTCTGTACTTCCTCAGTGTGAAGTGAGGGCATAAAGGTTTCCCTTCCCCTAATCCCTGGGGCAGTCCAGGCTGTCTGCTGCCTGCCCGGCGCAGCTGATTTTCCACTTGCACACCTGTCCTGAGGGCATGCTGAGGAAGCCGCTCTGAGCCTGTGAAGGCTTCTGACAGGGACAGCACAAAGGGCTCTTTTTCCATCCACCTCCATCCAAAAGACAGGAGCATGATGGGCTGGTATTTCTGAATACCTCATTGAAATCCTTTTTTAATTCTCCTAGAAATCAAGAAGCCCAGACTTGCTCCCAACAAAACCAATGGCAAATCCCTATGATAATAAAGTGAAAAGAGCAATCCCTAAACAGGTGTCCATTTTCACTTTCCGAAATGAAAGGTGCAAAGTGCTTTTGACAGTTTTTCAACTAAAACTCATACTCACTTCAACTTATGTCTGAATGATTTAAAATGCAGCAACATCCCTTTGCTCTATTGTAGTCAGACATTCTAGATCCCAGCAAAATATTTATTTTGGATAGCCTGTATATCCAATTCCTCTTTTTATCAATAGAACAATATTTATAGAGGTCAGGCTGCCAACTTTGCCAGACAGACGCCCTTTGCATTCAAAAGAAAACATGATTCATCATAGGATCAGGATTTCAGCTGCAAATTAAAACTTTTCTTTGATAGACTGAAAGAGACAAGTCAATAAAGGAAAATTCTTGATAGCTGGAAAGGAATGTCTTCTTTGAGACTGCCAATATTCAGTTCTGATCACTAATATCTTAATTGATGGATGAGATTTTTTTTCTTTATCTAATTATATCCCAGAGGCAATGTTTAAAAGAACTGGAAAGATAGCTATAAACAGCTGTGCTGTATGAAGGTGTCAGCTTCTTTTTGTTATCTCTTTGAGACCATGAATATCTTATAAAGTATTTGTGCAGCACAAAGGACAAAAGTGCTCTGACCCAAACCTGTGATTCTCTAGACATTGCATATAATTAGTATTAAGCACAGTAAGAAAAATAGCAACAATGAAAAAAGCAGGGAAAAACTTACAGACTTGTGGGTTGTTAGTTTTCAATGCACAGTTGTATCACATATACGAAAATAGACTTACTCTAGTAGTCACAGTGTGTGACACAGTAGGAAAAATAAGCTCTATGCTGGATTAAAAAAATCAGAAAATTTATTGAACCTTGTTTTTCAGACCTGTCACTCCTGGTCTTTACTGCAGATATCCCACAAAGTTATTTCTTGACTCTCACCGAAAATATGTAATATATTTTTCATCAAGTACCCTTTAAATGATGATTAAATATCGCAACCCTCCCTTTCAACTAATTGTAATGGCCTTGTTATTCTTGGTTTTGCCTGACTATGATTTCAAACTAATGATCATTAGTAACAATAATAGTCCTCTACCGTTTTATCATACCTTACATCTGTGGGACTCCATGTTAAGCATTACTACGTGCATTACACCAATGCTTACACTGAGTCACAGAGGTTAATTAACTTAATAAAGATCTTAAAGCACGTCAGAGGCAGAATCAGGAATAAGGAAAGTCAACCCTGAGCTCTGATCTCTCCAGCCTTGACAATCTGACAGTTCTTACTAAAGGGTTAGACAGACTGAAAAATGCTAATAATCTCCAAAAGCCGGACTTCACTAGGAATAGATTATTTGTATGGGAAGGAAAGGAGGGAATCACTTTGTTGCTAAAATAAAGCTGAAAGTGAGACTAATGGACAGAAAAGCTCCTACTTGTCTGAATCACACTGCTTGAAGGCACTGGGTATTGCAGACAGTTGGTACTGTTTGTTAAGGAATCTCAGGATGCCATGTTCACAAAACCAGCCTGAAGACTGATGTACTGAAATTCAGTTCTCGAACAGTACAAAATCAGATTTAAACGTCATTTTGCTAATCTCACCGAAGGTCCTCAATTGAGAACCTGGGAATAGGGTAGCTCTTAATATGCAGGCTGCCAAAAGATCATGTTCATCTAACTTTTGCCTCAGAGAAGATTGCCACTTTTGGACTCTGTTCTAGTCAGAAGTGAATCACTGCTTGCTCAAACACAGAGTTGGATTAATTTGGATGTTGTAGAGAGCAAGAAACTTGGAAACTTTTAAGCCTGATTACTACAGAAAAAAGCTACTTTCTCTGTCTCTCCTCTTCCCAACCACCATGCTGCTTTATTTTAATGTGAGAATGTTTGACAGAAGCTGTTAATGCTGCTTCAGATTCTCATGGGATGGAGACTGGAATCAGTGAATTTAAAGTGGCAGTTTATGCTGATGGCATATTAATATGTATGATCTAGGAAGGACCTCAGCTTTTACTACAGTTTGAATCACTACTAATTTTAGAAAATATTCTGGCTTTAAAATAAGATGTAATAAATTTCAAACCCTGCCTCTGCATATACTAGATAACACACTTGCCATCTAAGTTTTCCCGTTTAAGGTAAAATGCTAAGTTGTCCCAAACCTCAGCTTATGTATCGCCTGTTTCTATTTAAAAGAAAATCATGATAGCAAAATATAAAATTAATATAAAACATCTTGCTGTGCCTTGATCCATTTTAAAACATAATCAAGGGCCAAATCCAGCTTTTCTCTCTTACATAGGAAGCCTCTTAGAAGTTGATATCAGACTCTTACACTAAATTATATGTTATTGATCTGAATCTTTGGCAATACAAGCAGAAAATGAGGTATCCATAATACAGCTTCAGCGTGAAGGGTGGAAACACCATAAAATACATCTGAGTGGGCTGAACAGGACAATACTAATAGGTATGAAGGAAAAGCATGTTCATCCTTTCTAAAAGCACACCTGATTTGGGCCTGTTTATTTCCTGTTGATGTCACTGAAGCATCTCGCTGCTCAGCATTTCTGAAATTCAGGCTTCTATTTTGAAAACTTTTATAGGTTAAAAAAAATAGTGATGTGGTAATACAGCAGGTCGGAGCTGTATTAGCACTTTGATGAAACACCCCCTAACAAGACTGTCAGGCTGTACATGTCAATCCTCAGTGCAGCAGTAGGTAGTCATTAGAAAGTTGCATTAGTACACCAGAATTAACATTCATGAATCCATGATGATAGGCAGTTTAGGAAAAATGTAGATTTAACTTGTCCAAATATGCTTTAATGCTGTCATCTGTGATCTTTCAGGTCTGAGTGTCAAAAGACAAGTAAATATTGTTGGTCAAACTCAAAATATTTTTAAAAGATTTTCAAGCATCAGAAAGTTATTTCTCTCTTTCTTTTCAATTTTTGGGCTCATTAGTATCTAAATTATTAAACTCTGAAGTTGAAAATTTCTAATTCAGAGTTCTTGACATTTCCAGAAACAGAAGATATCCATTTCATTTGTGAACATTCTTCCAGGAGATGTTCAGCTAAACTGCACTTCCTCAAGTACTAAGATAAACAGCCACAACATCTTTACTGTGGCTTTTACGTGTACAGACTATTTCTTAGTTTGGTGCTGTAAGAAAAGACATGCATTGGCCTTATCTATGTGTATGCATGCCTGTTTGGGTACCCTCTTTAATTATGTTTAAAGTCTTCATTTCTTTCAACCACATCTTGCAAATGTGTAGGAGATAGAAAGATCCTAGAAGTTTAATAAAACCTGGCAAACTGCTAGAGGAGAAAGCCCTTCCCCTGGGTCTTCCCACCAAAGGACACAACAACATGAACCCCACTGTTACTGAACATCAGAAAAACCAGACACCATCCATAACTCTTGGGAAAACCACGTTCATCTGTGCTGCCAAATTTTCTGCCAACCTTCTGTCAGCCTGGGGATGCCCTTCACCCACACGAACACGGGGAGGCCATGTCCTTACTCTGACAGCTGCCAGGCAACACAGTTAAAGGCCCACAGTGGCCCTCTGCCTGGATTGGGAATGAGAGAGGGAAGGGGACAGAAAGCATGGGGGCATCGATATTGGAGGCTGATCCGAGCTCCCTGCAGCTCCTTTAGTGCTGTCCCTTGCAGGTGTTACCCAAAATACTGTAAAAAGTCACCATCTCTCAGAGAAGATCATGGTTTCTAGCCTTGCTGAGGGCAGACAGGGAGGACCTGTGTGAAATAACATCAGCTCTCACACACAAGGAAAAAAAGCACAAACTGGAGCAAGTTCTGTCTACTTTTAGTGGGGATGGTAAACAAGGCATGCTGATAAAAAGAATAATGCTCGAGATGTATTTTTAGAATAACTAGTCAAGGTAGTCTTCCACATAAGACAAGTACAATAAATCTTATTGATAAGTCAAATAAAATACAAGCCATTGAGGTGATATGAGTCTATTTGTGGAATAAGCAATTGTGTGTATTTTAATTCAGACTCATTAAGAAGTAATTTGTGAAAGCATAACTTTAGGAAAACAGGACTCAGAAGAAAAATGAGGCTAAACAGATCAAGAGCTGGAAAAACTACAAAATCCAGACTCATACTTTGTCCTTGCTCATAATATTTGCTTCTATATTATGCTGACATTTCCAAAGATTAACTACTATAAATCATTACTCCATATTATTTCTACTGTCAAATGCAAACACGAAACTTCAATGTTTTAAGTGGCTCATGGAGAAAGTAAAGTATATCTAGGAATCATGTTTGCTAGTGCACTAAAATACTTCATTATATGAGGAAATCTTTCTTTTTCGGCACTGCATTATTTGTGTTATTATATGAGCAAATATTTCTTTTTTAGCACTGCATTATTTGTGTTAACGCAAGCTGAATCTCAAAGGGACTGGCCTTGGGGTCAATTAAATATTTGGAGTATCACAGCTTTCATATTTGAGGAACACCAACGGAGAAAAATGCTCCTTGGCTATTTCTGTTTAACCTATTTTGCACATGGAGGCAACAGACATGGGATTTAAGAGGGTACAACAATGCATAAATTACAGTATGTGTAACAAAGAAATAGAACATATAGAAGAAACAGAAGCATATTCTTATATGCTTATCTTATGGCCCATATAAACAACAAGATATTAATTTTTCATTTCCCTTTTTGTCTGTTGCTTCCATATTTCTAACCTATTTTTCTTTTTTTTTTGTACTGCATAATGTAAGAGTTTAACACTGAAACAGTGCATGGATTCCCATACTCCCATGCACTGATTACCATTGGCTTCTTTCATTTTTGACTCATTTTCTTTGACTTACTAATAGCTTTTTCCAATCTGTGTCATTTTAAAATGCATAAAGTAGTCAAAATTCTCTGCACACATTTCCTAGGCTATTCACCTGGTTTAGACTAAGACCAGCCACATTCTGCTGGCAATGATATTTAACTTTAATTTCAAAGGCTTAAATTTAGGTATTTAAATAAAAGTTCTGAAAATCCTACCACAGATTTCCCACATTTATTTACTTTTAGTTTGTTATATTTCACTCTGAACTTTCCATATATGTTTTTAAATGTTTTACTTCTCTCCCTTACCAGCTGATGTGCAAGTTTATACTGCAGAAATACGTAGGTAAAGGCAATTTTCTAAAGGCTGTGCAGTGTGACACTGGCAAGAGATGTACAAAAGGGTAGAAATACTTTGAAGAATTTCTCCTACTCCAAACAGCTGTCAAAGCCTGCACTGAGACATGCTGAGTTTGAAACTGAGGTTCTGCTTCTATCCCTGTTTGTGGTACCTTATTTTACTGGTGACTGTTTTTCCATCTTAAAAATGTTTATGACATTTTGCTTTGTGAAAAGGAAGCCTCAGGAACAGCCACTAGGTGTTTTCTGGTTGATCAAGTATTGCAAGGGCAAGAAGACTTAACCCTTCTCAGAAGAGACTGTCATCAACAATGAGGTGATCCCTTTCCAATCAAATTCGGGCTCTGTCATCTCATAAGAGCCTGGCAACAGAGAGTGGCTCTTCTCAGTGACAGCAACTGATGAGACTTCATAATGTGAAAAATTATCCCCTTAGATTTTTTTCCTTGAGTTAATGGGTGCTAGAATAGAAAGATTTTGTATCTGCATACCCTTAGGGAGCAGCTCTGTGTGGAAAAAGGTGTCTGCAGCAAGTAAGCACATTGTGGACTGGCTCTGCAGGGACAAATTAAAAACCTGGAACATCTGGAGGTTGCAACAGTTGGATTGGGAAAGGGAAATGAGATAGAAACACCCAAGGCAAGGCAAAGCTCTGATGTTCCTTTACATTTATATCCACTGGTAGCACCTTCTGCTCGGGCTGCAGCCAGACCCACGGTGGGCAGGGCAGTGCATGAGTGCTGGACAGGGGTGGGCAGCCAGCACAGCCTGGCTGTGGGAGTGTGGTACAGATCTGGAGTAAGAGGGGATAACACACCACAGACCTGCTTTCTCTCAGCCTGGATCTCACCTCTCCTTGCTCATTCTCTCTTGCCATGTTAAATACTAGCAAGTAGCTTATGTTTAACACTGAACAAGAGAGGGAAAAAAAGAAGGTAGAGGGGAATAAAGACTGAGCACAGCCTCAACCCTCAAACAAGTGGATTGATATAGGTCAAGTGCATAGTCTTCTCAGCCTGGGCTTCCAGTTTAGAAGATGGCTTTACCTTGCTCATAGTCTTCTAAAGAGAAAGAGAAGAGCAGTCCCAGTTCCCTGTTCTGACACATACTTCCAGTTTATGCGAATCATTTTGACCCATAATCTAAAGAATTTAATTACCTACCTCCTCATCCACAAAACAGGGGTAGGAGCAATTTCCTCCTTCAAATTCGTTTACTATTAAAATGTTCTGTTAAAAAGGTATATGGAAAAAACACCTTTAAGTGCTCATATCTACCTTTGACTTTGTATCAAGGACTTCAGTAGAAATGTAAGAGTGAAAAAAACCTTGTTCATCTGCTGGAGGTGTCCAAAGCTGATAGCATAGTTAATTTCTATCAGGTAAGTTCCTAAAAGGCTAAACAGGCATGCTTAGGAGCATTTGCCTTTATAGCACTGGGCAGATTGACTCTTAGATCTCACACAATCTCACTGCTCCTTGAACTCCTCTCTCTGCAAGGCTCAGACCACAGGGTGTGACTGCAGAGCACACCTCTCAGGTCAGGCACATTCTGGAAGGTGCTTTTATCCACCTGTTGCGTTGGAAGGTGCTGATTTCAGTCCTGACTGCCCTAAGGTGCCCTAGTGAGGCATCTTTGTTAGCTACAGGCGTAGTCTAGGGACTTCAGTTGACAGCTGTGAATTCTGCTGGGTAGCATTAGCAGTAAGTGAAGCGAAAAGTGAAAAGCTGTTATAGGACTTGCTTATGGCCATTTAGTGGATGAAAGAGGTGGGTTAAAAATCTAGACCTCCTACTTACTGGTTTTTAAGACTTATTCTCATTTTTCTAGTGGCCAGAGCTGATTGTTGATTCATTTGATGTCAAACATTTTTACACAGACATAGAGATCATATAGCGTCTTTGTGCTGGTGAACAACAAGAGATTACAAATGTTTTCTGGATGTAATCTTCTTCACAGAATGTGTGCAGCTTAATCGAATTTTCTTTCCTTAATTGATGAATGCAAATACTTTCTCAGGTTTCAGCAAAAATCTGTACGCTTTCAGACCTGGACAGTTCCTCAAACACTCTCACCGTGCTCAATGATCAACTGTGGTACAGAAAAACTGCTTGCCGACTTAAAAACTGTAAACCTTCTGAGGTGATTCTATACAATAAGACATGAGGAATATGGTCTAACTCTAGGCTTATAATCTTTTTTTTGCCAAAGTGCAGTGACAAAAATTCTTTGCAGACTTCTGATGATAACAGATTTTAATAGCAAATGCGCAGATCTAAGTTCTTATCTCAGAGTGAAGTTGCCAAATCCTCCTGGCTCTAGATTAGTTACAGCATTTTACTAGTGTGACTGGAAAAAAAACCTTCCTTTGAAATCCTATGGATGAATAATAGGCCAAATTTTTTATGAAAATGAGGGGGGAAATACAAAAATACATATTTTATTCCCATATATGTGAGTTGAAATTTCACAGGATTTTCCCCTTTGACTTCAATGGATCCTGGAGCCTTACAGTTACCTTCAGTATTTCAGAGCAGTAATTCTTACTTTCTTCTAATTTTTTCATCAGAAGACTTGGAAACAGCTGTATAATTAATCCTTTAAACTGTAGATCCTCTTAGGATGAGAAAAGAACTATGGGCAGATATGACCCTCTATTTATAATAGAAATAGCTCTTCCTCCTATCTCTGATGACCAGGAGCAGCAGGGTTTCTGATAAAGAACTCCTTCAGCAGCAGTTACCCCCACCAAAATCCTCTCTCAAAGTGTCTTTGTCTGTGTGTGTGTGTGGTGTGTGTGTGTGTATGTGTGTGTGGTGTGTGTGTGTATGTGTGTAGGTACATATGACTAAGGAAGCAAATGCTTTCTTGTTTCAAATTACTTTTTCTGCCTTACTAAGCAGAGCAAAAATGAATGTGTTGGAAGCTGTTGAAGACATGGACTGATCCAGAGACAAGGCACTGCCATTTATTTGGGTTCAGTCCCAGAGCGGGGCTATCACAGCTGTCCCCAGTGTTTGTGAGACCACTGCTGTTCCTATGCTCCTCAGCCTCTCTCCGTCTCCCTAAATCTGCGTCTCCCTCTTTGACCACCTCAGTGAACCCATGACTGGAGTGTCCATATGAAACCTGGAGCTATAAGTGCTGAGACCTTGGAGGAGAAAACAAAATTTAATTATGTTGTCTCTTTAAGAATATTTTAGAACAGTATGAGGATTGTATTTTTCATTTCCTGATTACATCAGAACTAATAGATTTAATTGTAGGAATCATCTCTTGTAAGCACATTGGTAACATTTGCATGTATTTATCCATGTGTATCCATTTCCACAGAGGTCTGGTATGCAGAATCTGTTATCTTGAGATGAGTTTAGAATATTTGTCTGCATTACAGGTTCCTGCACTGGAAAATTACTTCTGCTATATACCCAGTTGCCCGTGCTTCCATCTGTGCTGACGTCATGGCAAAGAAAGATAATTTCTTAGTCCAGCACAAGCAGAGAAAAAGGCAACTGCCTTCCAGGCAACTGCCTGGAACTGTTTTGCCAGTGTATTGACATTTCACCAAAGCCCAAAGTGGACCAGAAGGCACAGAGTTGTTTTTTTCAAGTATGCCTACCATGGGAATCCTAAAACCATTGTTTAACTAATCACCTAATCTAAAAGAAGCCGAAAGGCTCCAAGGCTCAAACGTGGCTACCTCATTACTTTGACTACATTTATACTGGTGAATAAAATGTGACTCCAGAAGGACTCACAGCCTTGCCCCTAAGCCTTCACCTCCAAAAGAGGGCAGCCACCCCAAACTCTTTCTTAAGACTAGCCCCTGCAGCCCTAGTGCTGTGTCCAACTGTGGTTTGGGAGGCTGCTCACACTTCTCAGCCAAAACCATTTCAAGCATCACACTAACAGATTAAGAGAAGCAATAACAGCTTAAGAGATCATGAACCAGTGTCAGGGCCTGTTCTCCGCCCAGCTAAATTTATGAATGAAGATGTTACTGCCTGTGTTCAGACCTGAAATTCTGGGCCATATATAATAAAGTCGAGGGGATACATTGGGACACTAGGAGAGAGAAGAGGATATAAACAAATAATGATGCCAAATTAGTAGTTAAATTCAGAAATGGAGAGGTGGACACTATTTTTTAATAGTTTTCTATAACATTCGGAATGACACTGATTCAACACCATGAGCAAAGCAATTAAAATCAATGGACAGATGGTCAAAATCAGTATGAATAGCACAATTAGTTACTCAAGGTGTCTGATTTCCTTTTTTGTGTGAGAGAATATGATTTTGGTCTGCAATGAAATATTGGATTATAGTGCATCGTCTTCAGAATGAGAGACTATTTGATGGTGCAGTTCATTTGCTTATTTATTTCATGGCCATGGTAATCCAACAGAAACTGTATGTTTCTGTTTGGCAAGTCAGAAAGAGTAGATTGGTGGTGCTTCTCAGTAATATTTGTGTCTGTAGATGCTCTGTGAGGCATTGCCAATCTTTTGTTAAGTAAATCACGAGTATACATAAGAGATCTGCTATCCCAGATTCAGTTCTAAGGGCAGGTATGTGCAGAGTTTTCCTTCTTGCTTTGGGAGAAAAAAAAAAGGCTCTGCTGTATTGCCCACATGGTGTCTTTATAGTCGTGGAAAAGAACCATTCATTAGTGGGTCTGAAAAGCCTCCATGGCTTTCCCAGAGGGATGCTCATGAGATTCAGAGTTTGAAGCAGAAATTGAAGAACTGGTGAGGACACACTCTGGTTCTACCTCAGAAGTTCTCAGCCCAGGAAATAACCTGTGATCGAGCCTGGACAGACCAAACCTGTCATCCTTTCCAAAAATGATGTCTGATCCACACGTGAAGGAGCCCACTGAAGAAACCCCTCAGAGAGCTCCATCCCTCTCTGCTCTGGGAAGTTTTCCACAGGGCTGGGGGGCAGCAGTCTGGCCCTGTGTTTTCAATAGTGAAGTTATGTGGGGAATGTGTTAGGGGTTTCATGTTTCAGTGTATGTTGTGGGTTGTGCAGCAATGAAGGGGTAGAATCCAGGCGGCTATTGATCCTAACTATGCTTTTCCAGATTTTGCTGTGTTTTAGCTTTTCTTTAAATGAAAGCATTGTTTATACATGTGTTGTAGTTTAAGGGAGCTCAATGAGTAATTTTCTTATCCTTATTTCCTTTATGGTGTGGAATCAAAGAGATCACTAGTACTAGGGATTTCAGGATTCTGTGCCCTGACAGATACCCCAAAACGGGTGGAAAAGAGAGGAGGAAGCCTTTTGGAGAGACATGAAACAGGCATGCTCACACGTGCGCGTTATTTACCAGCAAAAGTGTGCAGCAGTCAGAGCCTGAGCGATTCGCCGTCCCGCAGCCTGTCACCTCCCTCCCTCCGCGACCATAGCCCAGCCGCGAGTGACCCGCCGGGGACACAGCTCTCCCGCCGGGACAGTGCCCGCACGGGGGAGGGCGGCGGGCGCGGGCCGAGCGGCGGCGCGTCCCCACGCCTCGATCCCTCGCCCCGCCGCGCAGCGAGGATGCTCCGGGAGGGCGGAGGTGGTGCCGGGGCTGGGCGTGGGGCGGCAGCGCCGCGGAGAGGGAGCTAATGCGAGAGGGTGGAGGGAGCCGCCGAGATCTCCGTCTCGGCGCTGCCGCCCGCCTCCCCCGGCGTGGCCCCGCTCCTCCGCCCGCCCCTCGCCGCCGCCCGCAGGGAGCGGCTCCGGCGCCGCCGGGGC
>VWPU01022853.1:0-67740 GCA_013398955.1 Callaeas wilsoni | reverse complement strand
GCCGCCTGTCCCTGCACGACCGGAGCCCCGGCCCGGTGCCAGACACGCAAGTCGTCGTCGTTCGGTCACACGCGGCCCGTGCCCGCCTAGCCCTCCGGCCCCACCAGATCATTCCGCATGGCGCCTGTGCCTGCCAGGGAGCTGCAGCTCTTCCTAATTCAGGATCATCCACCAACTCGGTTAACGTACATGGATTCTTGCATCCGGACCATGAGGGCATTAAAGAGCTGGGCATCAACTGGGCCCCAGGGCGGTGACGGCCATCAGCCTGACGAGCCCCGTGCGCTGTGACTCGGAGCCCACCCCATCAGGCAGCTGGTGCAGCTGTGCTTGGGCACCTTGTCCAGAAGGATCCGGGGAGAGACAGGGTCCAAAGCTATGTTAAAATAATAATTAAAAAAACCATCTATTGGCTTCCCTCAGTTCCCCTGCTGGGTGACCTCATCACATGAGGGATTGGAACTGGTTAACAGCTGGTAGGGCAGGACTTTCCCCTCTGCCCAGAGAAGCTGTGGCTGCCCTGTCCCTAGAAGTGTTCAAGGCCAGGTTGGACAGGGCTTGGAGCAACCTGATCTAGTGAAGGGTGTCCCTGCCTATAGGATGGGGTTGGGACAGGGCAATTTATAAGGTTGCTCCAACCCAAACCTTTCCATGATTGATTCTATGAACCCATGCTGGGAAATGCTGTCACCCATTCCTGTCCCATTGCTCCCAAAAGAAGATTGCGTAGTTTTCAGGCTGCTTTGGCCAGCTAATGATTGCCTAGTCCTTTAATTAGATTAGTGAGATGCTCCTGTCCTATGGTTATGATATGGCTAAGTTCATTATACTCGGGGATTGCTGAGATGATGACAACAATACAGGGACACATCCATTTAGGAATGTCTGCTCATTACCATGCCTGCACCCTGGGAACATCACTGCCTATTAAAGACCTTCTAAAACTCTTCTTTCTGTTTGGTTGTTGGTTTTTTGTCTTCCAAAACAAGCAAAATGAAATAACTTTGACTCCTGTGAATGTTGTTTCTTCCACGGAAAATGGCTGGAGGTGTTTGCTTGCTCGTTCTTATCCTCAGAGAGTGGAAAAATGGGTAATGTGAAAAAAGACTGTGAAGTTGAGCCAGCTCACACTTACTGTGATAGCCTCATGTAGGGACCCTGAGCGCACTTTGGCTGCACTGACGAGTAAATCCTTCTCAGCTGGATCTCCTGGCGTGCAGGAATTGCTCATACAGGAAAAATTGAGGGAATGAAGCAGCTGTGAGTCTTTTAAGATCTAGAACTTTTCTCCAGTGTCTGTTCTAAATTTACTGAGGGTTTTTTTTAAAAAAGTGGAGATCTGCTAGGAAAGGCTGAGTCAGTATCAAAGGAGCCTGTGTGTTCCATCTGTTTCCATCCCCACTGGTTGGGGTGAGAGTGAGGAAACACTTTGTAATTAAACTTAAGAAATGTCTTCTGATGGCAGCACTGGGAGTGTCCTTGTGGACAGTTCAGGTGTCACCAGGTGAGATGGGTGTCTCCTACCACTGTCTAGCGCAATCAGTGAATCATAGAATCGTGATTCTCTGACTATCCCAGGATTCAAAGATAGTGTCTTGTCTCAGCTCCCTCACCATTTAAGCTGTGTTCGTAGTGTTTACTCTGAGGACGGGGAAGCAGTGAAGTTACAGTCAATTCAAGTTTAGGTGGAGTTTGAGTGTTTTTAGTTGCACATATGAAGCGGGTACAGGTTTTGCTTCATTAGTGTGTCTGAGGGCATGAAAGGTAATATGTATTTTGGAGTTAACGAAGGAAAATTCAGGTCCCAGTGAGTCCTTCATAGAATCACAGAATCATGGAACCTTAGAATGGTTTAGGTTGAAGGGACCTTCAAGACTATTCAGTCCCACGCCCCTGCCATGGGCAGTGACAGCCTGGCCTTGAACACTGCCAGGGATGAGGCAGCCAGAGCTCTGGGCAACCTGTGCCAGGGCCTCACCATCCTCCCAGGAAATAATTTCTTCCTTATATGCCATCTAACCCTGCCCTCTGCCAGTGGGAAGCCATTCCCCTTGTCCTGCATTCCAGTCCCTTTTTCAAACAAGAAGTGCCTAAAGGGGCTCCAAGAGAGCTGGAGAACTCTGGACTAGAGCGTGTGATGTGGTGATTACAGGATCTGTCTTAGAAGAAACACCAGTAATGAATCAAACGCCTGTTTGATTGTCTTATACAGGGGCTGAGGCTAGGCAAACCTGACCAGGACATCAGATAGCGCTGGACACAGCATGAGGAATTGCCAGATGTGGAGATACCAGAGTGAGAAGGTGAGAAAAACTCAAACAGTGCTGATAGGAGGGGCTGGATTCCAGGGGTAGTTCAGAGAAAACCCTATGAGGGAGGGATGCTGCAGATAACCTGAGTTCTGGAGACCTTGTGGAGCAGAATAGGACAAAAGTCCTCAGGTCACTGTGTAATTGACACCATGTACAGGCAGGTAAGCAGGGAACCCAGCCAGAAGGACAATATTGAGCTATGAATGAAGCAAAACTGGGACCAAAGGAGGGGATGTAATAAAAGGCCGATTGTTTTTCTGGGAGAAGATCAAAATGAAGGAAAGGAGGGATGAGCAGAGAAAAGGATGGTCAAGAAACAGTAAAGAGGATCAGAAGATACACACATGGTATAATCAAGGGCATTTCAGGGTACCTATCAGGCAGCCCCACCTTTGGTCAGTGGAGCCTGGAGCTGGACAATGGACCAAACCTCTTTTTCTGACTTACAACGTGTATTGAACCTGGGTTTGCAACTAAGAGGCCTTGGAAGGAATAGGCAGGGCATAACCCTGGAGTGGATCAATGAACAGCTAAATGGATAGAGCATTCTGGTATCATCATATCCGTGCCCATTCCAGGCCTGTTGACACTAACCTAGAATCATAGAATGGTTTGGGTTTGAAGGGCTCCTCAACATCATCTAGTTCCGTCTTCCTAATATGCTTAGAAAACTCTGCCAAGATGAAATGCCATAGAAATAGTATCCCGCAATAAATTGTTCTGTCATGGAAGTGGTTGATATCCTTTCTGCCCATGCCAGACTCGAACAGATGTTTTCATTTAGCATAATGCTTTCTTCTGCTTTTTTTTTGACTGAGTTTTCCTGAATAAACCCAGTTAGAACTTCTTTTTTTGGTGAGCAGTGTCTTGTGCTGATATTGGTGAAGTCCTGCCTGACAGCGTACTGTTTCATACTCCTGGTGGGTTATGTCTATTGTTCCTCAAGCTCTGATGCCTCATGGAATTCATCTGCCAAAACCAGGTAGCAATAACACCACCGTGTGCCCCTGCCACGTCCTGTGGGAGAGGGAGGAAGGAAGAGAGAATGGGAGGGAGCAGCTGTCAGAGCAGGAGTGCAGTATGGGGTTGCAATAAAACCCAAAATTTATCCTCATTGCAGATGTTTTCTATGGAATACAGAATTCTAGTTTCTGCATAGAGGGATGTGATCAGGACATGGATGATGTGCTGCTGGAGACAAAATCCATTGGAATAGATGGTGAGTTTGGAGTAATTTTGTCTGTGTATGTTGAGGAGCTGTTAGCTCCACAGCTGTTAGCTGTGGTCTCTTCCCTATCACAATACTGCTGATAGGGAGGAGACCACTGGGATGGCTGAAAAATAAATCTCCGCGAGCCTGCCTTCCCAGCAGCTGCAGTAATGGAGACTGTGCGCCATGGGAGAAGAGGTCTCTCATTTATAAGAGTAATTGTTCTATTATTGATTTCTTATACATACGAGCTTTGAGGTAAGATTACATGTTCCTGTGGGAAACAGACGCAGGCTGTTTGGGAGGTTCCATCCTCCAGCAGTGCATTGTTGCAGTCTGATGTGTTGCTGGTTATGCCTCAGGTAAAATACAGATGTCCATTTTCTGGACACTTATTTATAGCCTGCTTTCACTTCAGAGCAAATAGGTTGATTTCAGTAACACTTTAATTACACTCTTGGGTACAAGGTGTGAAATCAGCTTGTGCATTGGTCACTGTGGTGTACAAGGAAAAACAGAGGAAAACTAAAAGGAGGGGAATGAGGTGGGAGTGGGGGCAGGTAGTGTCTTGTTGCAGAAAACAAGGAATTGGCCCTTTATGGCAGAGAGTGGATGTTTACTTTGTCCTTACAGGAAGGGCTGTGGGATGCTGGGTCTCCTCTGTCAGGAAGGCTCTCTGGGGGCTGGTACAGATTTTGGAAGAGGCTTTAGCTTGTGTTTAGGTGTGTGGTTCGTTTCTTGTAGCAGGATAGTACCTGCTCTTTGTCCAGGTCCAGGGGCTGTTACCCATCTGCAGCTTTCCTGGGGCATCAAGATGTGATGCAGCAGGACATACGGACCTGGAGGCCAGTGAGCTGGCTTTGCCCAAGGCCCTAAATGGGCAAACCAAACTCCTGTGGTGGTGGCAGTGGTAGCTATGGCATGGGAGATCCTGCAGTGCTCTGGCTTTGGGGTCTTTTGCTGCTCCATGTGTGTCACTAATGGTGACTGTAAGCACAGAATCAACAAAAACTACACGTAGCAGCAGCAAAAGTGGCACTGCGTTACAACCACAGCTTCATCTCCTCCAGCCATTTGTCTCCAGAAGCAGCTGGTGGCAGAGGGGCAAGACTGGAAACCAACGTTCTCCAACCTCCAGTTATCCCAGGTGTTCCAAGGCCCAGGTTTCTCAGAGCTGAGAAACAGGTAAATTTGTTGTGGTTTGCAGCTTCCCTGACAGCCCCTCCTTTCTGTCAGCAGACAGTCCTTGAAGAGAATCCTACAGTTATTCCAGACACCTGCCTGCTATTATATATGGAGGGAAATGCAGGGAAGAACACAACAATGCCATCTCTCACATACCAATACCAGACAGGACTGGCTCCTGAAACCAAGAAAACTTGAATTTAACAGGATCAGAGGGGTAGGCTGTGCAGGTTCACACCTGGAGTTGTGTCCAGATATGACACTCCCTACCCCTCCATCTCGCAGAGCATATCTGTGAGTTGCTGCTGCTACACAAGGCAGTCAGCTGCAAAAGTGTTTCTTGCAAACCTTCCAACCCAGCCAGCTGTGCTCTGGTCTTTGCCTGTGCAACCCTGGAGATCATTGCATTCTCCCAATATATTGAAATGGGTTATTTCTGTTCCTATTTATATAAAAATCATAGGATCATAGCATGGTTGGGTTGGAAGGGGTCTTAAAGACCATCTAGTTCTAACCCTACATGAATAATCCCTAAATAAATATCTCTAAATAAAAGCCCTAGATAAACAATTTCCATTGATGATGTTTCTGTGTTTACTTTTGTCTGAAGGGGTAACTACTTCCCATTGCCTAGTCAGGGTTCAGTTCTGGTGGGTAAATTATACACACTAAGAGAGAAACCTGGTAGTAAAACCTGGCCCAAGGAAACTAAGTGAGGAGAAAACAGATACAGTAAACCCAGGAAAGGAGCCATGTCATGTAGAGAGCCTGTGTGAGACTTGCAATTCAAACTCCTGAACCCTCATGTTGACAAACGACAAGGCTGTTCCTGAGGTACCACATGGCACAGCCAAGGCCCCTTTTCCAGCTGTACCTGTCACACAGGTGGAAGAATGAGGCTGGGGTCTGGCACTACCCTGGCTCTAGGGAAAGGAAATCTACCCTCTCTTTCCTGAGACTGCTCCTCTGTCCCTGGGGTGGCACAGCGTGGTGCCCATCCATTGAACCAGACTAAGGCAAACCTGGTTGAGCTACAGGACCTGGTTGAGCTACAGGAAATGAGGTTGGTTTTTACCAGTCAAACTATTTTTAAAAACTTTAATAATGTAAAAAAAATAGTGTTGGGTTTTTTTCTTTTAAACAGAGTCGAGTAAGGAAAGCCAAGAGACTGAAGATCGCTGGTATCACTGTGTTTCATATTGGTTTTTTTTCCCATCCCTGAATATTAATATTCTTACAGCTGGCAGTAATTTGGGTGCACATTAATTTCTGCTTCCAAAAGTAGGAACACCAGGAGCATCTTTGCTGGATTATGTAGTAACAATCACCACTGAAGTGTTGATACTGAAACTGCACACTTCACACAGGGCAAACCACTGTGACTAAAGGCTCTAAAATGTAAAGTAAACTTTATTATCCTTGAACCACAAAATAGATTTCTTTGGTTGTACAAATTTCACTAGTTACAGTCTTGATGCGCTAATTTTCCCTCAGAGTCTCTTGGGAGAGAACGGGAGAGAATCCAGAGCCTGGCACCAGGTACCGCACAGGGAAAGGAGAGAAGAATCACAAGTTAGTCACCAAAACCCAGCCAGGATTGTTTCCAAAACTGCTGTTGTTAAAAAGCAAATGCTAAAATTAGATTTAAAAAGGAAAAGCTCAAATTGCTGATGATGGAAGCAGCTGCAGCTGCAGTATGAAATTGTCAGAGTTCCCCCTTCACAAGTCTGTAAAATCAAAACATACACAGTCAGTTAAAATGATCCGCTGGATTTTGGCATGAAAGGAGAGGCTCAGCTCAAAAACTGCACCCAAAAACTGCATCCAGCTCTTTCCTTCAGCAAATGTACAAGCAGATGTGCCTTTCACTGCCCAGCCACTGTGAGGCTCAAGGTCCAACCCTGGTCTTACTGAGGAGTCAGAGAGCACCAATGGACAGGGAATGGGATTGTGCCAAGCTTGGACCTTCCTCACAGTTAGAGGCAGTGGAAAAAAAAACAGAAAAAGAAAAGGGTTGTTTCCCCTCTCTAGTGGCAGCAGAGGCTGATGGCAGAGCTGGGAGCAGCAGCTGTGACCTCCACATCTTCAGAGCTCACATGATACAGAACCTACTCACAGCCCTTGTTCCACATGTGAAAACCAGGACTCACACCCCCACTCATTTTTCATTTTCGTTTTTCCCTCTTGCATGGTCAAACGTGCATTTTCCCTGTCCTCCACGGAAAAGGGCCTGAAGCCAATGAGCCGGCAAAGTGGAACTGTGTAGTTATTGCAAGGCACAGGCCCGCCCCATCCTGCTGTGGTGCTTCTGGTGCTCCCTGCCAGCCCATGCCAGGCACCCCGTGACATCCCACTCCACCTCACAGCCAGCCGTGGACTCCCCACCAGCATCTCCTACGTGTAAGATCCTGCAACTCCCAACTTGACCCCAGCAATGCCACATTCTACCCATCCCCAGTTCCTGAACTCTACCCACTAAGGTACCTGCTGTCACACCTCCCACCTCTGCCACCGTGTCCTACCCCAATTATCCTGCTCCCCACTGCTGTTACATACCCCCTAGACCCCTGCTATGGCTGTCAGCTCCGTCCCATTCCTGCCCCAGTTGACCAGTTCAGCCCCAGTGCTACAAGAGACAGACTCCTCTGACACTTGTGTGCTCGTGGAGCAGCTCACACCATGTGTGACAAAGGGGGACGTGACCATCCAGGGAGGGACCTGTCCCCAGGATGGCACAAAGCCCCAGCAGGAGCAGTGTCCCACCAGGACAGAGGCAGGTGGCACAGAGCTGGCTCTGTTTTCCTTGAGCACAGAGTGTCAGTGGCAGAGGGAGGCACTTTGCTGGAATTCTGGTGGGTTTTTTTCTTTTTGCCTCCAAGCTTCCCATTCCCAAACACTCCCAAAGGGAAGTGAGGTGACACAGTGCAGGAGGAAATGCTTTTTGGCAAAAGACTGTAAATTAAACAGGAGTAAAGGCAGGCTGGACCTTCCTCCTGATTCCCACCAGAGAAGCTCCTTTTAACCACAAAACCCAAGGTGAGGCAGTAACAGCTGGAGCCCAACACACTCTCACACTCCTACATTCTCCCTGTCCTACCCTTCCCCACACACAATATTTACAGGCTAATGAGCTGCCCACTGTCCTGGCTACCCTTCCTCTCCATCTGCCAGCAGTCGGTCCAGTGTTGTCCCAGTTTTGGGATGTGCCCCAGTGCACTGTTGGGTGAGAAACGAGGGCAGTTCACAGCCTCAGTGGAGTCAGTTGGCCACAGAGCTCACAGGAAGCTCAGGTCCTATCCAGAGTCTGTAGGCAGGGTGGCAGCCTGGTGCTGTCCCTGGAGCACAGGAAGCTCGGAAGGGCTGTGCCAGGCCAGTCCATTGCCCAGGTGTGTTGGGTCACCTATGTGGGGACAGCTGTCTCCAAACTGCGCCGGCTGTGTCGGAGCTTCCGCTTGCTGCTGTACAGGGCCATGTCCTCCAGTGCTGAGGGAGTTGGTGCTGATGGATCCCGTGTTCCCAATGTGTCCTCTTCTTCTGGCTGCCCATCCTGCTCCCGGGGAACTGCAACGACAAGAGATGTTTAGGTCTGAAGACAAAGCACTGGGTTAAGTTAGGCAAGATACTGAGAAGAAATCCTTCCTTGTGAAGGTGGTGAGGCCCTGGCACAGGCTGCCCAGAGAAGCTGTGGCGTGCAGCAACCTGGTCTAATGGAAGGTGTCCCTCCTCAGGGCAGGGGGTGGAACTGGGTGATCTGTAGAGTCCCTTCCTAGCCAAACCATTCTGTGATTGTCAGCACACAGCTGGCACAGTTAATGCAGTTGTTAAGGCTATCACAGGATGACAGAACGGTTTGTGTGGGAAAGAACCTTAAAGCTCATCTCATTCCACCCCTGCCACACCTTCCACTAGATCAGGCTGCTCCAAGCCCTGTCCAGTCTGGCCTTGAACACTTTCAGGAAGTGTTCCAGGGTATTCCCAGGCGCTAGATTTGGGACAGCACTGGTCTCAGTGACTCACAGTAACCCCGTGCCCAGAACTTCCTGGTGACCTGTAGCTCATGTAGTGACCACTGTGGATCCTGGGAAGGAAGTGCCACGTGTGAGAAGACACCTGCCTGTAACACCCATCATTCATTGAACATGACTAGAAGAGCCAAGCTGTATGAAAAATCAAGTGTTCTGAAATGCTTCTGCTCTCCAGACCACGGATCCACCCTGACTCGGGTCTGTGGGGGGCTGAGGGGTCCCTCTGTCACGGAGGGGGAGGAGCATCTTTGGTCACAGACTGGCCCAGCTGGTCAGGAGGGCTTTACACTTACCGGCACCACAGAGTCACGGTGGGACAGCTCCTGTGACTGAAGTGCTGGAATGGGAGCATCTAGGCCCTTAGGGAAGGACAGGGGCAATGAGGTGAGGGTCACCCTCTAAGTCAGTGCCCAGCTGGAGGCAGGGAGCTGCACCTGATAGGCTTGAGGAGCTGACCAGAGCTCGTAGGTCAGGACTGCAGGGACAAGTGACATTCCTGACCAGGAAGACTGAGGGGATGAGATCTCCATAGACAGATGGGAGCAGCCTCACATTCACAAGCCGTGGTCCTCTTGGGGACAAGCGGGGAATTCAACCACCCCAGTATCTGTTGGAAGGACAACCCAGGAGGGCACAGGCAATCCATGAGCTTCAAGTGCAAGCGGGCTCCTGGGAAATCTCTCTAAAGCCTTTGGATGCAGCAGAGAACCTCAAATAGAGAAATCCATGAAGATCTGTCAGCCGAAAGGCTCAGTCTACTGAGCTGCTCCAGACGCAGGTCTCTGGCAGTGGGAAGCCATTCCCCCTTGTCCTGTCACTCCAGGCCCATGTAAAAAGTCCCTGTCCAGCTCTCCTGGAGCCCCTTTAGGCTCCCCAGAGCCTTCTCATCTGTAGGCTGAACACTCCCAGCCCTCCCAGCCTGTGCAACCCCGTGAAAGAATACTGGGGTTTGGAAGCCGGTGACTGATTCTCAGACAAGGCACACAAGTATAAAAGGAATGCATGGGCACAAGAAGATAAAAATCCAGCCTGGGTGGGTGGGGGAGGAAATCCCATGGCTCAGAGGGTCAGTTCTTTTAGACCCTCTTAAGCCTAAGGAGCCCCCAAACATACAGGTTTAGTGATCCCCACACAGCTCACTAAGCTTTAAAAACATTTGGATTGTACCCTGGGAAAAGCTCTACTGAAAACAAGCTGTTGTGGGGCAGCTTTGGTGGGCAAATAAGTAGTTAAATCACAGGAAAAGGGCAGGAAGGTGCTGCCACAGGACCCAGCAGCCAGGACTTGTACCTGGGTCAGTATCTTGCAACTGAGGAGGAGGGATGAAGGCTGTATCAGGAGAGACTACTGATGCCACCAAGCTGTATCAAGGAGTCAAATGAAGCTCAATTATAACAAAGTACATCATGATCTATACAGTTGAGGGGTAAAATTATGTGGAAGGGGAAATTTACTGCAAATGTGAATAGATTCAAGAAAGAAAGAACTCTAAAATCAAAGCCTCTGTCTTAGAAAGTGCAAACCCACTGATGGCTGCAGCCTGGAGCAATTCTGGAAGGAACTACTTCATGCATTTCTTCTTTTATGTCCTTTTCTGGCATTCCCAGTGGCTCCCATCGCACCCCAGATCGGCCAGAACCTTGTGCTGACTCAGTAAGTTCATTTTTACACTAGTGGATGATGTTTAAGCTCAATAAAAGGAATAGAATCCTGACTGCATAAAAGAAATGCACCATCCTTAAATGAGATGACAGTTCTGTAGGCACTGGCAGGGATTTCTGTAGACACTGGCAACTTCCCAGCAATGCCATTTCACTTCGAGGTTTAGGTATTGGAAAAGATGGGAGAACACAATTCAGAACGTCCTCTCCTCCTGCACAAACTGCAGACAGTCCTGGTCCCCTCATCTACCTTAGAAACGGATGAAATAGAAAAGGTTCAGATGAACATGGGAATTATTCCCACAAAGAGGAACCAGGATTTGTCAGCCTGGAAAGAAGGGAACTGCTGCTGTATTGGCTGATGTGACTGGCACAGACAGAGCAAGTGAGACAGTCACTCACTACATCCCAGAAGACACAAGGGAGTAATCAAGAAACAATTAAAGTAAATAAAATGCCTCATTATGGAACTTGATATCACAGCACTCAATGGAAGATTTAAAAAATCTGGACAGTTTTATAGAAGCTCATTCCATTGCTGATGCAGACACAACACCTGGCTCAAGACATGCCTACACAATAGGTGAGCCCAGAAAATTCAGAATATCCATCTATACAAGCTCATTTTCCCACTTTCTTATGGTCTTACCCTAAGAACCAACTTCCAGCCAAACAGGATCCTGGTGTATCCTGAACCAGTACAGGCCTCACTTATGTTTCCCATCCTGAGAGAAAACAGGAAATACTGGAGGAAAGCACAGGCATTGCCACTGGTATGAATCCAGAGATTCCAGTTTTGTGAAACATTGGCATTTTGGTGGGAAAGAACCTGTGAAATGCAAGTCTGGAGAAAAAAAGGATGGGTGCAAGTCTTTGGAGTAGTGATGTGGCTGAAAAGGCTGGACAGGGATAAATTAACGCCACAAGAGGGCAGAGAGAACACGTTTGGTTCCTCTGAGTGTAAAAGCTGCAAGGTCCTAGGCAGAGTCCGTTATCCCACAGCAATTAGGCCAGGCCAGGATGAGTTCCTGTGGAAGCTGCTGCAGACACCAGACAGCCCAGGTGGGCAAAGATCACAGGGACAAAAGTAGCTTCTCACATCCCATAAGCAGGTTTCCAGTAACAGGAGCAACACACAATCATCAGGATAATTTCTGGAACCTGAGGGTTACTGGATTGGGAAGCAAAAGACTGTCTCCAGGTGATCTGGAAAAGTTATGCCATAACACGAGCACACCGTGTGGTTCCACCCTAAAAATGCTGCTCTGCAGTTCAGTAACTTCATGGCCTCATGGAAACCCTGGAATAAAGGTTTTAAAATATGTTTAAGAGATGATGACCATGAAGGCAGACCAAAAAATGGAAGGAACTGTTTCTGCATGGACAAGAGGACAAGGGTGTGCTGGGAGGAGTGAGATGCCAACACTTTCCTGCAGTTGGATATTCTCAGAGTTCCTGATTTAATGGTTTGCTAGCACAAAGTTTTAAGAATTGCTGTGAGTCAAAAAGCCTTAATGCCACAAGCCAGGACAATTCTGATTATGTTGGCTGGAATGCTGCACTGCCTGGGAGAGTGAGAGGGGATGAGGGGGATCTAAAGAAGCCAGGAGAGCTTGATCCCATGCCAAGAGAGCTTCCTTACATCCTCACCTGCCATCCTTCCTAGATGATGTGGGAAAACCTTTTTTTGTGCCTCACACACATCACAGGTGATTTAAGCATTACTTAAGGACTAAGGGCTGGGTCTCTCGATGAGCACCACACTCTTTTTTTTCTGGCTTTCATCTCATTTGAGGGCCCAATAGAGCAGTGACAGGCAACAGTGAGGTCTGAATGCCCCAGGCAGCAGCTGGTATTTCCCAGACCTTCCCTGACCTCTCAGTTCCCTGCACTGACTGAACAAACAACCTCAAGAGAATAACCCAGAGCTTAGAGGATGATTCTGAGGGATGAAGAACACATACTGTTCACAGGGAAGTATGTTTTTGTTGAGTCCTACAGCAGAATCTCCTTCTGGAAACAGCTCAGCCATGGATCAGCTGTCTGGGATGCAGCCTGTACTCAGAGGAATTTGTCAAGATAAAAGGAACTGGGGTTTTTTGTCAAATAAAGGGGGGAAGCATGCAAAATGGGTAAAAGCAAACCAGCACCAACTGTTAGAGGCATGAGGGATGCTCCTACAGAGCAGGTAGGCTCTGCCGAGCTCCACAGTGCTGCTACAGCCACTGCAATGAACTGGGTGAGTCTCACCCGTCTGTTACAGCTGGGGACAGGCAGACACACCCCAGCTGGACAGCCCAGAGATCCAGCTGCAGACCTTTAATTCCTGCTGATTGAGATGACCATGCCCACAGATCCATGAGTGTAACTCGGAGCCATCCAGGTACTGGAGCACCAACTGCTCCAAGTCTGCACCAGGATGAATTTACCTGCATGATTCCCTGTTCCAGCAAAAGGGGCACAAGACAGCCCCTGAATGATGGACATCATGCACCTGCAGCAGGTGGCAGAGGCCAAAACTTCCCTGCCACATCCTACTGCTGCTCTACTCCAGGACACAAAACTGGAGAAAACCAGGCATGCTTGTAACACACCACACTGGGAAAATTAGTCATCACTGAAGCACAATGCAAATATCCTACCCAAAATGAACGTGGTGAGCGCGGAGTTTTCATTCTAGAACAGACAAAACATGACATTGCTTCAAGCAACAGAAGGTGAAGTCCTCAGGGTGGTTCCACAAGCAAAGGGGAACCCTCTAGAACCACGGCAGGGAGCGAGTAGTACAGCCACGACTCCTTTGGCCTGGGCTTACCTGAGTTATTCCGGTCATCGACATATCTGAGGTCATCGGCTGCATCAGGCGACTGGAAGAGAGCAGCAAATGAGATCATCCACACCTGTAACACTTGTGCCCGGTAATTCCCCACCTCCAGCCTTCCAACACCCTACAGAGAACCTGCTGCCCTCACAGGCACTGGCACAGCTGGGACATGGCCGGAGACTCCAGCACGAATCCCTCATGCCTGAGTCAAGCATCCACTGCCTGGCCTGTGTGTAGGAAGGAGAGGAAGTAACGCAAAAGGCAGAAAGTGTGAAGAGTGAAGAAAAAGGCTTTAAGCTGAAAGAGGGGAGATTTATATTGGCTATGACAGAAAAATCTTTCCTATGAGTGGTGAGGCCCTGACACAGGTTTCCCAGAGAAGCTGTGGCTGCCCCATCCCTGGAAGTGTCCAAGGCCAGGTTGGATGGGGCTTGGAGCACCCTGGGATAGTGGAAAGTGTCTCTGCCCATGGCAGGGGGTGGAATGAGATGAGCTTTAAGGTCCCTCCAACCCAAACCATCCCAGGATTCTATGAACTGTTGCACTGCTGAGAGAGGCCCACAGACACTGCCTGAGGATTTGGAGGTGCAGCCTCCTTTGGAGGCACCTTCTCAGCTGTATGAAGACCCAGTGCTGCACCTGGGGAAATCCGGGTGGTCTGGAGCTGTCACGGGGCTCAAGCAGCCAGGTCCCCAACTCGCCTGGAATAGAACCTGGAGAGGGGCACATCCCAAAGGAAGGCACTCCAAGAAAATGATGTATGACTTCCAAGGGCAGAGCAATACTACAAGGGACAGGTGTCAATGAAGAACAGACATCAAATATAGTAAAACTGCCCGAGAATCCTCAAACTGCAGCTCTGCCACAGCCAGCCTGTCTTTGGAATGCCACACCTTGGGCCAGGATCTTTGTGTCCCCACAGTAAGGTGAAGCCCAATGTGGCAGTGCTTGCTGGCTCTCCACGGATGGGTATCTACTTCACGGTCTGTATATAAAACTAGAAAAACCAACCTAAAGCCATTCAGACACAGGCTATCTGCTCAAATCAGCTGTCACGCGTGCCATCAGTGACTGACTGACCCAGGCAGTTACAGCTCCTGGCCCTACAAGATTGGTTCCAGTGGCCCCAGAGCAGGGGCTAGGGGTCAGGATCACCTCCAGAGATGGGATTCCATGGCAAAGCAGCTTAAAATAGACCATTTTAGGAAGGAAAAGCACCTCACCATGGCATTCACCCTCAGAAACAGGTGTTTACTCTGCAGCTCACTGACAGCAGAATTACAACTTGAGAACTGGCACCCCAGCTGTTCCTCGGGCAAGACACCAGACACATCCCAGCCGGAAGTTCACATCTGCTCCAGTTTGGCATTTGCTAGTTTTTCTTCCCTTTCAGTTCTCATCTTTCACTTAAAAATATTTCAGGAGCCATTCGGTGAAGATGCAGTTGTTTTATATCTGCAAAGCTTTTGTCACTCATTTTAAAACCATCTGGACCAACTTTTTCCTAATTCCAGTTGGCTGAAGCCTCCAATAAGCCCCCAGTTTTCAGCAAGACTGGTGTCACTGCCCCTAGACAGGCAAGGCCTCTGCGGAGGGGTTCCCCAAATCCCTCAGCCTCAGCTCTTCCACCAAACCACGTACTGACCTATCTAAAGGTGGCTCAGCATGCAGTTTATACCTGGATTTCGTAAACAGGTTTGGAGGAAGGAATAGCAGCAAATTCCCGGTAGTCAAACTTCTTTTCAGACATTGACTAGAAGGGACAGCAGAAGGGAAGAAACAGAAAAGAGAGAGTGAGGGGAGAGAAATGGATGGAGAAGCAGCAGCAAGCTGAGCAATCTAAGCAGAGATCACAGCAGAAGCAGAGGGACATCCTCAGGGAGAGGCACGACTGCCTGGATAGAGCCTGGAACATGGGGCATCCCTGGGACACTGCCTTTGGAGCTCTCCTGGTGTCAGGACAGCGGTTTTGAGTCATAGAGGAAATGTCATGTGCTCCAGTGAAATGCTAATGCACACCAAGTCAGGTAGGAAACCTATTTTTGGGAGGAAATTCATGGCGAGATTCCTAATAGCTGGAGCACAGTCCGAATTTCAATCCAGAGCTGCATTATGGTATGACCTGGCAGGACAAGGTTCCTTCCATGCAGCTGCTCCCCACCTGCTTTCCCTGGTCTGTCTCACCAATTCTTACAGTTCTGTGCAACAATGTCCCATGGCTTTTACTCAGGGTTAGGAAAAGGAAAATGCTGATTGCAGCTGAAGGTTTGTTTCGTGCTGTTGAGGAAACACAGGGCCCAAGTCCCTGAAGTGAAGTGAAAGGCTTTCAGAACTCAGGGAAAGGCCTTCTGAACCTGGGGAAAGGCCCTCTGTGCATGGTGAAAGGCTTTCTGAGCTTCAGGAAAGGCTTTCTGACCATGGTGAAAAAATTTCTGGACAAGGAGGTGAAGAACCAAGGAAAGGATGACATAATAAAATAGGGAAACAGAAAGCAGATGTCACATAGGAGCTGCAAGAAAGAGGGGTGCCTCTAGCCAGGAGTTTGGCCAAGTTCCATCCACTGACCCCTTCACCATTCCCTGCACCATGCAGCCAGGCCTGGATCAAGGACTAAGTGGGGACCCATGGCTCCCAGGCACAGCCGTGTAACCAGGGAATCCCAGGATTTAGGAAAGGTGAAAAGAGCAAGCAGGAGAGTATCATACCAGCCTTCCTGGGGAAGTGACGTTCCTGGGGCTGCAGTCTGCAAGAGGTGACACAAGAGCACAGTTAGTGACAGGCTGGCTGTGTGACATTCAAACCCCCGAGCCAACTCCTTCCACTCAGCACCACTTCAGTGTGGTGACACCACACTTAGAGCAGACCCTGCTTTCTGCCCTCCCAACAAATACCTCTTTACTGCTTTTTCAGAAAATCACAATGCTGGTTGTGTTTCCATCTTGGTTCCCTGGAACCTCACCTCTACCTCAGGTGCTATCACATGTTCTACAACTGAGGCCCATCCTCTGTGCTGAAAGATGCCACATGCCCCCAAGGACCTTCCAACCAGATTGAAGGAGGGAATTGCTTCCCACAGCTCTGCTTCTGAGCGGAGTTAAGCTGCAGGAGCACTGCCTGTTTCCCTTGGAGGCAGCAGCAGCCATTCAGTACCTTCCAGCGGCGTTGGAGATGGCGTTGGAGCGGGTGATGGTGACTCTGCCAGCTGCTCCAGCGTGCTGCGTTTCTTCCCCTCCTTGGACTTGGCAATAACCATTTGGGCTTTAAGAGCATCCTGTTCCAGTGATTTCATCCTGCCTCAGGAATGGGGTGGGAGAAGAAGCCATCAGTTACTGCCCTGTTGGTGAGGGAACAGGTGCCATCTGTGTGCAGCAGGGCAGTGCCAGAGCCCGCAGGCTGAGCGCAGATGGCTGGAACAAAGCCCCCGAGGGTCCCCGAGGCAGACAGGAGGACAGCTGGGTTGGCTGTCATCCCAAAACACACATGTGATCACATGTGTCCAACACACAGAGCCTGAAGCTATGGATCAACACACTAAGAAGCTGTGGGCAGTCCCGGAGGTGCCACACAACAGGACGGTGTGACCCGAGCTGGGGACAGAATGGCAAGGATCACACAAGCATGATCTTTACTTTACTCTCCTGTGTGCTCAGTGTGTTGCGCCTTAACTCTCCTCAGCTACCAGGAGATCAGGAAAGGCCAGGCTGGATGGGACCCTGAGCAACCTGGTCTAGTGGAAGGTGTCCCTGCCCATGGCAGGGGGGGTGGAACAGGATGATCTTTAAGGTACCTTCCAACCCCACTCTGTGATTCTGTGAAATAGCTGTGAAAAAGTGGGCCCAGCCCTCAGAGACGTCTGTTCCTTTCTCCCGATCAGACAGCCCCAGCATCCCCCCTTGTTCTCTGGGCAACGGGCACCAGGGACCACTCCCACATCCTCCTGCCCCAGGAGGCCCCAGCTGGGGCACAGGGACACAGACAGGAGCATGCAGCTGTGGGGAGGGGGCTGTGCACACCTGGATTGGCCTCCTGACCCAGGGATTCTTGAGGCGTGACTCTGCACTGGGCTAGACATCTGAGCTGGCCTGGCCCCAGGAGCAGGTGCCCACTGCCGGGACTGGTACAGCTTCCTGGCCAGATCCTGCTCGTACTGTTTAATACTGTCTTCAAGAGCTGAGGATCTGAGGAGGAGGAGCAGGAGAAGGAAGAGGAGAAGGAGAAGGAGGAAGAGGAAGAGATGATGGTGATGAACATTGCAGCAGACAAGCACAGGAAAAGAGAGAAACAGATACAGGAACATACCCTGGTGAGGGGAAGTACGGGTCTGACACAGGGGCAGCCTTGGCTAAACTGGGTCTCAGACCTGATCCTGCCCAACCCTGGCCACTGCTGAGGCAGTAGGAACCCCCGGGGGCAATCTGAGATTGTGCCTAGGAACATCAGCCTCAGAGCCTCCACATCGAGCTGCCTTCCCCATGCGCTGGGAAGGGACTAGGAACAACTTCAGACCCATGGGAACGACTGTGAGGTAGTTAAAGAGTGTGTGAGAGTGAGTCAGACTGAGGGGTGTGTGCCACACGTGAGGCAGTCTCTCAGTGTACACTGATCGTGTTCCATGCACCTTGGCTGGACCATGGGAAAAGGGGAACAAAATGGCCAAGCACATGACAGAGGTTTTGTCCTGGGACACGTGTAACTGAAGGTGAGTGTGTCCCTAAACCAGTGTTGGGGGGGGAGGAAAGCTGCCAAAATGCTCCTAGGCCCAGCTGGGCACCTGCCCCTCGCTGTGCACCAGTGCCTCTGAACCTCACTCTTCCCATGGTGCAAGGGCCTGGAGTGCCAGGACAAGGGGTAATGGTTTCCTACTGACAGAGGGCAGAGTTAGATGAAATATTGAGAAAAAATTCTTCCCTGTGAGGGTGGTGAGGCCCTGGCACAGGCTGCCCAAAGAAGCTGTGGCTGCCTCATCCCTGGAAGTGTCCAAGGCCAGGGTGGACGGGGCTTGGAGCAACCTGGACTAGTGGAAGGTGTCCTTGCTGTGGCAGAGGGTGGAACCAGATGAGCTCTAAGGTCCCTTCCAACCCAAACTATTCCATGATTCCATGACTCTGTGCCAGGGGCTGTGTATGCCTAGAACACGTGTTTACATGGGTCTCTGTGTGTGTCTCCACAGAGCATGAGGGGTGCCGGGGGAGGGGAAGGAGAGGCATCACACATCCTGGCAGAGCACTGATGACACAGGGAGAATAAGGAAAGCCCAAGTAGGTGCAAACTGATGGGGTCACGAGTGACAGCACAGAGCAGAGAACTGGAAAGAAGCAGGAGACGGAAGATTAGAAAGGCAGAAACAAACCCAGCGGCACTTGGAGAGAACATGGCTTAGTGGGGCTGAGCCCCATGTGTGGGGCAGTGCAGAATTTCCCCTGCAGCACAGGGGCCTCTGGAGACAGGACCTGATCACATCACTGTGCCTGTTCCAGAGCTAGGAAAGAGGGACCCTGAGACCACTGGATCCTCTTGGGAGATCTGTGGCAGCAGGGAATAGTCTCTTTTTGTCTTGCAGAAGGGAGCACATTGCGGTGACTGACTGATTCCTGCCCAAAGCATCAGCCAGGCCCTTCTCCAAGAACTGCACAAAAAGCTGGGCCTCAGCATTGGAATCAAAGTGGAGCTGAAGCCCTGGTCTGCCAAACTTAAACCCAGAAAGGCTGGAACTGACAGCTCAAGCAGCTTCTCCTTGACAGGTATTCCCTCCTCTGGAAGGCTCTTCTTTTGCTAGCCTCATTTTCCATGGACAAAACACACTTAGAAGAGACTGAAGATTTGGGATGAGATCTCTCTTCTGCCCACAGTGGGCAAACCCATGGTGCTCCACACTCACTAACCCTCTAACAGTGTCATGTGAAACTTTTACTGTGCCCTGAGCAACTCCAGCCAAATCCCAGCTGGCCCAAGACCATGGGCAGATAAACAGTAACACTACAGGAGCAAATCATATCACATCACCTAAAACCATCCTCTCCCCTCCCAGCATTTTTCAGATTTGTCTGCTGGCAACACCAAGTTCCTGGAAGAGCGGAGTCCTGAGACTGGAGCTGCGCACCTGGGACATCAGCGGTGTCCCTGCATGGACTCTGCTTCCAAAAGTCTGCATGGGCAACATCCTGTTTCTCCTTTTGACACGCATCTTAAACAAAGCTTCTGTTACAGCATTCTTTGGATACATTCACGCTTAGGCGTGAATCAGAGCTGACAGATCTCAGAAAGCCTTCCCCATCATGTGAGGAACGTAGCTGGGAAGTGGCAGCACGAGGGAGTGAAACCCTTGCATGTCTCATTGGGAAGGGATGGCAGATTGCCCACTACCCCTCTCCAAGCACAGTGATGTGGACTTCCAGGAGAGGCCTGACAGGAGGCCCGAAGACCAAGAATAAGTCTGTGCAGGATGTCTGACACTGTGGTGCTTGCACATTGTCACACTGATGGCTGGTTTTGGCACTATTTCACAGCGACAGCATTTTGAGCGACAGATGTGTGATTCCAGCCCTCTCCAAGCACCTGCAGCACAAGGAACTCGGGGGTCTCTCCAGCCTCATACAGAAGGATATGGCAGAGCAAGGCAGTCCCTAAAGAGGCTCCAAGACAGCTGGAGGGAGACTTTGGACACAGGCATAGGGTGACAGGACAAGGGGGAATGGCTTCCCACTGACAGAGGGCAGGGTTAGATGGGATTTGGGAAGAAATCCTTCCCTGTGAGGGTGGTGAGGCCTTGGCACAGGTTGCCCAGAGAAGCTTTGGTGGCTGCCCCATCCCTGGATGTATTGAAGTCCAGGTTGGACAGGGCTTGGAGCAACCTGGTCTAGTGGAAGGTGTCCAATAGACACCTAGTGGGTGTGGGACTGGATGGTCCTGATGCTCCCTTCTCACCCGAAACATCCTGGGATTCTGTGAAAACCAATCTCAGAGAAAATTTGCTCAAAGCCGCAGAACATCAGTCCAGCTCTCACTGAGGATCCGCTTTGCAGTTCTCCATTCTCGGATCCTCCCCAGGAGCAACAGCCCCATGATCATCCATGTCAAGCACAAACACTGGAATTGCTAAGTGGAATCAGAGCTTGCAGTGATCCCTCCAGTCTTATCTAAAACCCTGCTCCTCTCCAAGCCTCATCCAAACCCCAAAAGAGACAGTTCAGACTGTCCTTTGGATGTCTCCTACAGGAATATCAGGAGAAGAAACAATGTAATTAGTTATAGGAGCAGCCTGACTAATTTTTGGAAGGAATTCTATGACACAGTAAACACCTAGACTAGCTTCAAGTCTTAAGTTCTGAGTTAGGAAGTTTTCTTTCTTCCAGAACAATTTTTAGTCACTCTTTCATAGCTGATGGAACAGCTCATGTGGGTAAGAATGGCCTCATCCCACCAGTGTCTTGGCTGCAGCACGATTTCCAGCCCAGCAACACTGGAAATACGAAATTCCATTTTTCATTTTGGATACGTGGCTTTGCAGTTTCAGTAACACCATTTCACATGGGTTACGAAGAAGGCAGGAATGGTGTGTGGAGGGAAGGAACACACCCACCACAACACACAGCTGTGCTTGTGTTCATTGTGAACTCCCCGTGTCCACGGCTGTGCAGGCACTGTGGCAATCTGGGAGCCCTCTCCTCTGGCTGCTGACAGAAGTGGACAGGCTCAGCTACGCCACCAGTGCTTTGCACTGCTTGAACAGATCCTACATAACCTCCCTCACCATCTGCCTTTGAAAGGGTCCCCTATTCCCTGGTTTCATTCCCTTCAGGACCCAGACACTCAGGAGCTCCCCTGCTCTGGCCCAGCAAAGGAGCAGTGAAGCTCTGGCTCACCGTGCTGCCCTCCACATGGCCCGTTTCTCTGCCTCCAGAGCCCGGCGTTCTGCTGGTGACAGCTCCTTCTCCTGCCCACTCAGCAGCTCCGGGCTCTGCATCCGCAGGCGCTCCTGGTGCCGCCGCTCGGCCTTGGCTGTCCGCACGGGAGCCCCGGCATCCACCGTGCCTAGGAATGACGGGCTCAGCCTGGGCAGAGACAGAAGCAGTAAGAGGGAGGCTCTGGGACCACCACAACTCGCTTGCCTGGGAGTGGCAGCTCCGATCACCTGCTCAGTGCCACATCCACAGGCCACTGTGGGATGGGGGAGGACACAGAACATAGGCAAGTTTCTTGTAAGGAGTTTCTGGCTGGACGAGGCTTGGACTAACTGTCCTTGGAGCAACCTCCTAACGGCAGGGGGTTGAAACCAAATGGTCTTGAAGGTCTCTCCAACCTAACCCATCCTGGGATTCTATGAAGTTGGTTCTGATCAGTTTCCCTTCCTCCTCCAAATCCTTCCTTTGCAGCCCGTGGCTGCTAAAAATGGAGGAAGTATCCAGCCCCTGCCCCAGCTGCCCCACTCACCCTGACATGGAGTTGGTTCTCTGCTCAGACTTGATCCCCTCTTCCAGGGAATTCCTCTGTGAGCTGCTGTTCTCACTGAGCTCCAAGGGCCTGGAGGAAAAACCCTTGTGAGCTGCAGCACCAGAGGCTGCACATCCAGTGAAGGGTGGGACAGGTCCACCCCCAGAAAGCAACAACTGGTTCAGGATGAAGTCATACCCCTCCATGACTTTGCTCAACAGCTTGTCCACCACTGCTGTGAGCATTCCCGTGGGGATCTCCCAAATGTCCACGCGAATATCAGAGTTCATTTCCTGCAGCTAGAGGTCAGCCAGCCACTAACACACACACACACACACACACACACACACAATTTTCCTCAGTTTTTCTAATAAAAATGTTTGTTGGGCTTTCTTTTCCTCTGGATCTAACCCTTCAGTCCCACGAAGGGACCTCACACTTGGCTTTGTTAGATATGGCACAAAGGTATTCCAAACAGAGGAGCCCAAGAAAGATTAGTCTTGGAAACACTTGTCACTTGATCCTGATTTTATACCTTCATTAACAGATTAATTTGATTATTACAAGTTCTTCCACAAGATGGGCCATGGAGCTGCTCTGAGGGCTGGAACCTGGCTGGGAGAGCTGGGGGAGTTCAGTTTATAGTGACACTCAGCCCTGATTTTTACTGCACAAGTTTATTTTAATTAAATTTCAGTTTCTCTTCCAGCATGAGAAAAACTATTTCAAGAAACACAGCTTCAGTCTCTTCCACTGCCTTCCCTGCATTCATGCATAAATAATAAATGACTGAAAGTCACCTGATGGATGCAGCCTTCCTGTTCTTCAGCACTACATGTTTCAGTATGAAAACAGGAGGGGTAAGTGGGACTTCCCAGGGAACCAAGGAGGTGCATATGACTGCTTTCCTCCTTGGAGTTGCCTCAGCACAGAAGGGGCAAGGGAAGTCTCAGGGCATCATTATGTGAGAAGCTCCTCAAGTGAGACTGGGCAGAAACAACAGAGAGAAATGAGACTCCACATGCCAGGCTGTGTTCTGCCACTGTGACTGAGAAGCATTTGTGGAGAGGAGAATTTCTGTCCCAAAGAGTTCAAAGACAGATAAGGACAACTTCAGCTTCACTCCAGTGCATTCTTAGTTTATCTGGAGCCTTTGAGAACCCTGTTCTCATTCCTCAGTTCTATGCCCAAGAATTAGAAAAAAAACATCAAGGTAACCTGGAGGCCAAGTCCCAGAGAACTGGGAAACAAAAGCCTAAAAAAGCCCCAAACTTGTTTTAGCATCACTTTATCAGTCAGCTTATCTTGAATCAGCTGTCTCTAAAAGTCAACCTCTCTACATACCCTTGGGCACAGCTGAAGGAGCTGTTCCCTGAAAAGAGTGGGGTGGAAAACTTGTCCTTTTCTATGCTGAAGAAGAAATCTTGCCCAGCCCTCTTCCCTGAGAATTCCTGGGACACCTCTGACATGTGGGCGGTACAGGGCTGCCTGTGGTCCTTTCTTACCGAGCTGCTGGAGCCTGGATGCTCCTTCCATTCAGCCTCTCGACCTTGTACTCGACGCCCTCGATGATGACGCTGGACTGCACAACCTCAGGCATCTGCCTCACCTCCTCATCCTCCTCAGCTTCCTCCTCCAGCAGAAGGGCTCGCTGCTGCTGCAGCTTGCGGGCTGCCAAGGGAGACAGGAGCCAGCTTACACCACAAAACATTCGCTGAACCCCCAAGGAGGGGACCTCTAAATAGGTCCTTACACCGAACCCCCCAAGGATGGGACCTCTGGGCAGGCTCTTAGGCTTCTTATCCCTGCAAGTCTGGGCTGGTTTCAGTCCATTCTCTCTCCATGGACAGCTCTGTTCCTCCACACTTCCACTAATGCTTCACATGAAACAATCTCTGCATCGTTTCCTCAGTCCCTCCTTCCTTATCCACCAAACTTCCATTCCTGGACACTCAATGCACAGATTTCCAGCAGCTCCTCATGCCCAGTGTTCTCATTCTCAAACTGGAAATTTGGTACAGTCTCTTCTGCCCTCTTCCCAGAGGGAACAGCCCTGGGAGTCTGCATCTTCCCACTGGCCTTCCGGAGGAATCAAGGCCTGGGGTGCTGGTGATGGGCCCCACGCCTGGCAGTGGCCCTGGGAACAATTATGCTGGTGAACAAACAAGTCACAAGAGGGTCAGGGACAGAAGGAGACAACAGGCAGCTCTCTGGGGCAGGTGTCCTGCAGGTTACCAGTCCCCAGGGGTGTTCCTCAGGGCTCAGGCCTGTGGCCAGTTCAGGGCAAGATTTTTATTAATACTTTTACCTGGCTGCAGGAGCTGAATGCAACAGTAACGCTTTGCTGATGATGCAAAACTGGGAGGTGCTGGTGACTCTCTCAAGGGCCATGAGGCCTTACAGGAGGATGCAGAGGGCTGGAGCATTGGGCAGCCATTAATGGCATGAAATTGAACCAGAACAAATGCCAGGTTCCACAGCTGGGACAGCACCATGCCAGGTCCAAGTATGATTTGAAGAGGAGTGGCTGGAGAGCTCAGTAAAAAACCCTTTTTTCCACTTCACATTATTCTTCATCACCTCCTAAAACAACTCTCAAGCAGGAGGAAATTCCATCAAAAACAAGAGCAGCAATTTACCTCCTAGTGCAGAGGTAAAGCAGCACCGTGAGCACTGGGAGAGCCAAGAGCTCTGCTGCCAGGCCTCTGTGAGGGTGCCCGTGGTGCCGCTCACCTGGGCAGCTGGCACAGACTCACTGTCTGCAGTGGCTTTCAAAATGTTACTGAAGTGTTTACCAACTGCAGGCATGGAGCTGCTGGAGAGTCCCGAGAAGGGACATGGGAATACCTAGAGGGCTGAAGCCCCTCCGCTCTGGAGACAGGCTGTGGGAGATGGAATTACTCAGCCTGGAGAAGAGAAGGCTGCAGGGAGAACTTACTGCAGGCTTTCAATACCTAGAGGGTCTCCAAGTGACCTGGAGAGGGGCTTTGAACAAGGGCGAGGAGTGACAGCACAAGTGGGAATGGCTTCCCACTGACAGAGGGTAGGGATAGATGGGATATTGGGAAGAAATCCTTCCCTATGAGGGTGGGGAGGCCCTGCCACAGGCTGCCCAGAGAAGCTGTGGCTGCCCCATCCCTGGAAGTTTTCAAGGCCAGGTTGGACGGGGCTTGGAGCAACCTGGGCCAGTGCCATGTCCTTGCCCATGGCAGGGGGTGGGATTGAGTGGGCTTTGAAGTCCCTCCAACCCAAACCATTCTGTGATTCCATGATATAGGACACCCTGAAACTACAGCACTTCCACCAACCCAGAAAGTAGCAGTGGAGCATCCACAGAATTCTTCAACATTCACTTACTTCAAATTATTCCCAAGCCTTACAATAACCACCCACAGGCTTCTGGAAGTGCTGCATTTCCACAGGAAAGGAATCACTTAACAGGACAAATTTCTGTGCACATATTCCTATGTACCTTCTTCCTCTTTCATTTTCTTCAGGTCATCCTCCCCCACCAAGGACACACGCTTGGGAGGCTTGTCCAGGTGCTGCTGCTTCACCTCAATCTCAAAATACTTCTGCCTCTCACGGAAGGACCTTTGCTCAGGGCTGTGCTGTCCTGCAGGGCTGTGTGCGGCCACCTGCAAGAGCCACACTGCTGCCCACAGGCCACCCAGCAACCCCAGGCTGCCCATGGGCCACCCAGCCATGGCACCCTCCCCATGTCTGTCACCCCAGCTGTTACTCTGCCACCTGCCCCACACTCTTCCTCTGCAGCCCTCCCACACTATGACCCCATCTCCCCATCCACAGCCCCCATGACTCCCACCTTCCTCTCAGCCCCAGAACTCACCTCAGAGGCCATTTTGGTGTTTTCTGTGCTGCTCTGACCAGACAATTCCTAAGAACAGAGAGAAATAGACATGTTCTAAAAATAAAGTTTCCAGCCATCCTCCAGCCATGTGTCCTCAAGGCCAGACGAGCTGACGCAGGCTCCTGAAACTGCCCCAGAATTCACGCAGATTCAACAAGGTTTAGCAATCACCAGGAATCAAGATTTATGTTAAATTGAGGGTTAAACAGAACCAAGTGTGACAACTTCTGAAAGGGCAGAAACTGAAAAACATGAGGAACAGTCACAAAACAGGAGCAGGGGCTGAGCTGGAGGCATTTCACAGGAGCTGGTGCCAGCTCACTCACACTTTGCTTACATCCAAGACAAAACCACTCAAAATTTATTTTGAAGAAGCAGAGATGCCATCAGAAAGAACGAAATCTGTATTTACTGGGATGCATAACGGAATATTAGATGAGTAGAGCTACAGGGGGAAGAAAGTGATCCACAAAATCCGTCTGTGAACCAGGAATCCATGGGGTAAACTGAGAACTGCAAACAAGTTACGGAAAAGAAGAAAGCTTTATAATTAGACAAACTGAAAGGACCCAAAAAAAGAGAGCAAGGAGATGACCTCTGGCTTTATCCAAACACACTCCAAAAACTAATTCAGAATTCAGAACTCGAGTGGATCGGCCTGAGCAACCTCCTACAACTTTGGAGGCATTTGAACAATGCTCTTAGGCACATGGTGGGATTCTCGGGGGTGTCCTGAGCTGGACTCAATGATCCTTGTGAGTCCCTTCCAACTCCATTCCAGGACATTCCAGAATTCTATGATTCTAACATCCAAGGCTGCCCTATTTTGCATGGGGGACTGAGGCAATGACCTCCAAGGCCTCACCTAGCCCAGACTGTTCCAGGATTCAACTACACAGAGGGGAAGAGTTCCAGTGAAGATCAAAATCTATTCAAAAATGTCCCAGCACAGGTTTAGCCTGGCCCTGGAGTCTGGAATTTCAGAGTTCCCTTGCATGAGAACAGCATGGTTGTACATCAGTATCCCAATGCCTGGGGAGAATAACAACACCGTGAGATTCCATGAGCTTTCAGGACCTGATCCAGGCAGGACTCTGCCAGGATGACCATCCGCATCATGAACAGACTCCAACTCCCACAGGACCTCAACATGTCCCTCCTCTACAGCAGCCTTTTCTGGGGAGAGAACAAATCATCACCTCCTTCCCTTCTCACTTCTGGCCTGCTCACACCTGTGCTGATGTTACCCCCAGCAGCTCGAGTTACCTGTGTCCCGAGCAGTGGGTGGGACAGGGGCACTGCTGCGAAGGTCTTGTAGGCCTGCTTGACATTGATGGGGACCTCATCAGGAGAGGGTGGTGACGGTGGCGATGGTTTTTGCTATAGGGACAGACAGGAGGTAAAGGTGAGCACAGCTGGGGTGAAAAAACCCCCACGGGGGAAACACAGCCCAACTCTTGGCCCGCAGAGCCTGACGAGTGGGATATGGAAAGGAACACGTTAGGGAACACGTAAGGAATATGTAAGCCTTGCAAAGGCTGCTCCCAGCCTTGGGCAGGAACACGAGGAGCAGAGCATTGCACGCACTGTACACAGCAGCACCAGGGTCACAGCCCCATTCTATTTCCTGGATGATGAAGGAATGGTACTTCTGGTGGCACAGATCTTCACTGACCTGATGGTAATGCTGTGACAAATCCTCTGGCCAAGGGCACATTGCTGTCCCAGTCCTTGAGGATTTCCACCCAATTCAACCAGCAAGTGCCTACCTGAATCAGGGTTTTTTTGGGCTAGAACAGGACAGCTACACATTGACTCTGACTCCTATTCAGGGCTGAACAAGATCCCCTCTAGTGGAAGGTGTCCCTGTCTTTAAGGTCCCTCCCAACCCAAACCACCCCATCATTCCACAGTCTGATCCAGGGATCTGTGATCTGAAGAAGATCTGCCTTTGACCTCAAATTCTCCCTTTGCAGAATTACACTTACTGAGAAACATCTGACAAGGTCTGAGGGAACCTTCCTACTGCTTGTCACTGTCTTTGCTGGTCCTTTCCTCACCCACCTTCCCTGTGACCCATCCTGCCACGCTTGGGGGGAAGCAGCACTGGGGTGACCTGCTCAAAGCATCACAGAAATGAAAGGGGTGGGGGGCAATGACAGCACAACCTTCCTTCTGCTGGAAAGTAAATCCCCTTTAGCTGTTCATCTCTCCAACCCTCCAGTTGCACTAATCCAGTTCCAGGCCTTTCTGGTTTTTCTTAGTCCTGGACTAGGGCTAAATTATGCTGTTTGATGATGCTCCTTCTGCATGGGCTAAAGGACAGCACACTGAGACCAGAAGAGACTGTGAAATGTGAACCTTGTCCAATTCCATGGATTCTGTACATCTGTTTGCCTGCAAACCAGGTCTCTGTTTTGGTATCACATTGTACAAGCTCCAATAGGGAGAGAAGGGCTGGATTCATGGAATCCCACCCAGGGTGGTTTGTGTGGGAAGGGACTTAAAGCCCATCCAGTCCCTCCCCCCTGTCATGGGCAGGGACACACTATTCCTTCCACTTTTATATTGAAGGGACACAGGTCTTCTCTCATGACAAAGACCAAAATACCTGATTTTTTCTCTCCCACCAAGAAACAGCCCCAGGAATATGAACCTTTCAAAACCAATCATTTTGCAAACCGTAAGACCCATCAGCAGGATGTTTGTGGCCTTTGCTCCAAGGTGCCAGACATCAACAAAGGTTCTGTAAGATTTATGTCTCCACAGAATTCAACACCTCACAAATACAGCTCTAAACCTGTATCTGCTCTGGGGATTTTGGCCACAAAAGCTTCAGCAGTGCTGACTCCTCGGACAGGCTCATGGAGACATGGGGCAGCTGGGGAGTGCCAGAGAAGTAAGTGGGATGCACTGACCTGGCTCTGCCTGCGAGGAGCATGGGTCCCTTCTCAGGGAGCCCAGACTGCTGCAAGGACACACTGGCCTCAGCTCAGGCACATGGTCATCAAACCACAGAGTCACCTCTGCAAGGGTGTCCTGCCCCCACGACACATGGCACTACAGCCACCCAGGGCAGACACACGGCTGTCGGGGAGGAAACCCCAGGCCACTTACAGAGTTGTGGATCCTGAAGCATGGCTCGGGCTGCTGGAAGGGGTTGGGGCTGTCCCCCTCCTCCGCACTGTGTGACGCAGCACTTTGTCGCACGCGGGAGAGAGGCTGAATGACACCAGGCTTGGTCTGCTCATGCCAATGCCCCAGGACAGGATGGGGAAAGGCAGAGGAAGAGAAGGGGCAGGGAGAAAGAGAGAAGAGAAATGAACAGTTAGGGCAGTGAGGTGTCTGCCATGCAGGTGAATAAACAAATCCATGCAAATCCATGCATCCCCACTTCTTTCCTCAGCTGTGCTGCCTGCTCTATCTGCCAGATTGGCAGGGAGAGCTCTTGGAGCCAACACCAAAAGAGACTCAGACAAGGAACGGTTACATAGGACCAGCGGATTACAGAGAAGGCCAGGACAAAAGGAAGCACCTGCCATAGCAGCAGCAGCTACAAGGGTTTGTAACTGCAAGGTATGGTAAGTCTGATGAAGCTCGGAAAACGTAAGCACCGGGGATGGAAGTAGGGAAACATCAGCCAGGAAAGGGAATTGGCAGAAGCTGGGGATGGAAGTGAACCAGACTAAGTCAGAGCTCTGACTAGAAATGCAGTTATTGGAGCAGAGGCAAGAGTCTGAAACTTCTCCTAGATGTCACCATCACTACTGCACGTTGTGTGAAAGTGAACAAAGCATCTGCAACTAGAGTGAGTGGCAGCAGGAACTGGATAAGCCAACAAAACCTGCAGGAGGGGAAGCTGCGAGGGGAAAGAAGAATAAAAGCTGCAAAAACAGTTGCGTTGGGTTTTCAGATGGACCATGTTTAAGACCTGATGCATTTGTACAAACTCGAGGCATAGTGGAGGAGTGGAGGAGACAGAATAGGAGCCAGAACGGGAGGAAGAGACGAGCTCCATGTGCTGGGAGATGCACAGGGACACCACAGTCAGATCTCACGGCAGCTGTACTCACTGATTTACTGTCATCCTGCGATGTAATGAAGTTAATGGAAGCCTGCAAACAGAAATACAGGGGTAAATCTGGAGTCCACCCTGAAAGCCTTTAGTTTACCCCTGCCCCACTGCCCACCCTGTGGGGAGCTCCAGGTCCCACAGAACCCCACCTCCCATTACCTGCTTCTTCGAGTGAGGAAAGGGCAGAGCCTACCTCCATGAGCCTCTCCCAGCACCTCTGCTATGTGAGGAGGCCCTCGCAGCTCTCTGCACATCTCCAAACTCTGATCTCAACTCTGGGATAGTCCTGGCCCAGGGGCGCAGCCCCTGCTCCTGGTCTCTGGGCACACCTCCAGGTCCTGGCCCGTGGTCACAGTCCCTGCTCCTGTCTCCTGCTCACATCCCCAGGTCCTGGTCCCTGGGTATATCCCCTGCTCCTGGCCCACGGCAAATTCCCTGAGCATATCCCCACCCTCCGCACTTGGCCCCGAGCCCGAGCAAAGCCATCCCACCGCAGCTCCTCCCCAAGCGCTCGCGGGTGCCATCACAGCAGTGACTCACAGGGAGCAGCCCCTTGTGCCTTGGACGCTAGGAGGGTGCTGCTCCCCCAGTGAGCCCCGGGGGAGCCCCACGGGAGTCCCAAGCCCCCATGGGGACGTGGAGGCAGTGGAGGGGGCGCGGGCAGCGGGAGCAGCCGGGGCAGCAGCGCACACCGCACACCAACAGCACTTACAAAGCGCGTCTCCCTGCCGGCCAGGTGAGGAGGCCGGGGGGCTGCGGGCACCTGGAGAGGGGCATCAGCAGGGGAGAGAACGGGAGAGAAAATGGAGAGACTGGGTTTTCCACAGGAGAGGAGCAGAGAGACTGCAGCAGCCAGAGCTGTTGGGGTCCCCACCGTGGGGGAAGCCCCTCTGCCCTGCTTGGCACACCACAAACACCTCCTGCCTCCCTCCACCCCCCTGCAGAACTTGAGGCCAGGCACGACCATCACAATGCCAACTCAGGACAAAGGACTCCATTTCCCTCAAGGAATTCTCTGAAATAAACCAATAAATTCTGGCTGGACTACATGTTGAAACCAAAGAATTAACATTAAAAATAGATGGAGCCAGAGAGTAAGAGACAAAATTCCTTGGAACTTCTGCTCTGGAGCAACAACCTGAAGGTCAAGACTCCTCAATCCCCAGAAAAGGAGAGATCTGGGATTGTTCAGCCTGGAGAAAAGAAGGCTGCAGGGAGACCTTCGAGCTCCTTCTACTGCCTTAAAGGGCTCCCAAGAGACCTGGAGAGGGATTTTGGACAATGGCCTGGAGTGACAGCACAAGGGAGAATGGCTTCCCACTGACGGGGTTAGATGAGATTTTGGGAAGAAATTTTTTCCTCCAAGGGTGGGAAGGCCCTGGCACAGGTTGCCCAGAGAAGCTGTGGCTGCCCCATCCCTAGAAGTGTCCAAGGCCTGGTTGGACAGGGCTTGGAGCAACCTGGGCTAGTGGAAGGTGTCCCTGCCCACGACAGGGGCCTGGGATGAGATTGTCTTGAAGGTCCTTCCCACCCAAACCATCCTGGGATTCTATGAAAACCGATCTCAAAGAAAATTTGCACCTGTGGTGGAAGGAAAACTTACAAATAACCCAGCTGCTGTCAGAAATGCAAATAGGGAAGTGCAGCTGGAACAAAGTGCACTGAAATAGTTTAGCTATAACAGACAGTATCTTCTTCTCATCTTGCTGTGTTCCTGATGAACACTCAATTCTAAATGGTCCAAGAACTGAGGGAGATGTGAGACTGGCCAAGAAGCAACAGAAGATGGACTGAAGTGCTGCTCCTACTGCTTCCTGCATGGTCCTGACCCTTCTCCTAAGGTTGTCTCAGCAGTCACCTCACCCCAAGGTGATTCTGTTCACCTCAAGAGCTCCTGTCCAGCTCCAAGAACTGAAATGGTTCACTGAAGACCAGGGAAGTGCCAGAGCTGGTGGGGAGAGCAGCTGGAGAACAGCTGGACTCGAAAAGGAATGCAACAGACCCAAAATGACTATGGACAGAGAACAAAGCACAACTGGCAGTTCACTCCAGCCTCCAATATAAAACCCAGTAATAGGCAACGACTGTAAAGGGAAAATTTAAAAATCTATTGAATTTCACTTAACTTCAAAAGGCTCACCTGAGCTGTGACACTTCCTGCTGTGGGATGGACAGGGGGATCAAAGACTCAGATATTGAAAAGGAAAGTTCAGAGATAACATAAGGAATACAAATGTCGACGGAGAAGAGGCAATATTTATAAAGAAAAAAAAATCAGAAGTTACAACAAATAAAGACACTTCCCATTCCAGAGGGAAAGCCTCTGAGCAAGGAGCTGTAGCAAATCACTTCCTGAGGGCAGGGTCACCTAGAACTGGCTGCGGCAGGATCCTTCCACCTTCTGCCCAACAGTTCATGTTGGTCACCTCCAGTGTCACATACAGAACCAGGGGTCCTCTGGAAGTCTGGGCAAAAGTGGGCAGCCCTGGTTTACAGACCCAAGATCCTTTTCCAAGTCCTGACTCCTCCATTTCTTACCACATATCAGTTTCCAGAATTAAAGAATCTCTGTACAAGGCACTTGTAAGACCATTCCCGAAAACCTCACAACTACATGTTGTAGCCCCTTGTCATCACCCTGCAATTAAGTTACCCCTCAGAGCTCTTTTATGACCAGCTAATTGCCCTCCTGGCTCTCTGAGACATTTGATCAAGACTCATGATCAAGAGTTCTTCTCTTGATCTCTGGTTGCCTGCCGTGATGGATCCCCTCCACCTTGACGGTGTCACTCAAGGATGGAAATTGCCCTCAGCTACCTCCGTCCTTTATCCCTGGGAGTGCCTCCCTGCCTTTCCCATATCACCTGTCCTGGGGGCAGTCTCACCTGCGGATTACTGGGAGAATAGGGGGTTTCACGCCTGGAATTTCCTGTCCCAGACTCGCCCACAGGAGCCTGAAAGAGAGAAGACAAAGCTCAAGACAAAGCTCGAGTGTCACTCTACAGCAGGAAGGGGTCTGTACAGCCCAGGAGTCATGGGACACGCTGGACATCCAGCCACAGCCCTTCCCCAGAGAGCAAGGTTAGCAGGGCCCAGCAGCAGCTGGCACATGCCAAAAAGCAGGAGAAACGGCAAAGGAATGACGTTAAACATTGGAACCGGGATCATATCCCAGTGCCCTTCGAGGCCAGCTGGATCAGGTTACAGCCTCTGCCTCACAGCAGTCCCAGGAATCCTCTTCCCTGACTCCTCACAGCACTCACAGGCAGGGTCACAGTCCAGGCAAACCTCCCGCTGTACAGACACACTGAGCAAAAAAAGCCATTCCTGGCTGGAGGGAGACAGGGCTCTCCTCACTTCCAGAGGAACCTCTGGCACCGACGCTCAGCTGAGCCAGCCAGCAGCCTGCCCCAACAGCTGAACAGAGAGCAGTGTTCCAGGAACCACCTGCACTCTGACTGCAGAGCGGAGGAGCAGGTTTCACAAGTATTTCAAATGCCTTAAGGCAGAAGCAGGTCATTTGGGATTTAGGGAACTATTCAGGCAACCCTACAGTTCCCAGTCACTAATACCACAGCAACATACATGGTCAGTTGAATCAAGTCAGCCTTGGGCAACAGTATTTTGACAGAGCAAGCCTCAAGTGACCTAAAGTTTACACTGGAGCACAGATTCCAGATACCTTGCTCTAAGCTCACCTGGCTACACACCTGTGAAATTCCTACCAAGGAATAAAACACGTTCAAGACAGCTGAGGGTTGGGTTTGTTGATTGGTTGGTTTATCCTCTGTGTATGGGGCTGTTTATGTGAGGATGTTTTGATTTTCAGACCACCCAAAAGGCTGAAAAAGGAAGAAGGGGAGAGCGACATGGTGCTCATCTGGAGGATAGTATCTTTGGGCTTAGTCCCTGCTCCACCACGGGTTGCCTGTGCAACAGCAGGAATGTCAGATACAAACAAATTTCCCAGAGCAGAAAGCAAAGTTCTCCCTTGAAATTCCAAAGTCTTAGTCTACCAAATAGTGTCACTTGGAGAAGCAGCTCCTGGGCTGCGGATCAGCTGTGCTTTCTAGATGTCTAAAGAGGACTGACTGTGTTCAGGCCCAGGAAGTGTGGCACCAGCACTGATCTTCTACCAGTCCTGCCAGCTCCCTGCTGCCAGCTGAGCGGGCAGGGACACCACTGCTCCCAGCCAGACCCAGGGGGCACCACAGAAGTCACAGATGCCATCCTGTCCCCTCAGTAGGGCTTGGCAATGCAGCCGTCGCCATCACCAGGGCGTATTAGTAGCTGGAGGATGACACAGTGACTGCTGGGGACCGACGGCCCCTGGACACAGCGCTGGGGGCACACGGGGTGGGGGAAACCGGCCCACGGGCGCCGTGCTGCCCGGCACCGGGGTTTAGTAGGGTGCAGTGGCCCGGACTGTGTGAGTGCATGCGACACGCTACACGCTGCTTGCCTTGGAGTACAGGCTGGTCTTCAGCACGCCCCCCCTGCCATAGCCCAGGGGAGGGCCCCCCAGGCCAGCTGTGCCTGTGGCCTTGCCCCTGCGGTTGGCCACCACAAAGGGGTTCTCACTGAAGGGGATGGGCTGCGAGTCGATCAAACACTCTGGCGTCTCTGGCAGCTGCTCCTGGGACAAGGGACACCCCACGGGGTCCTGCTTGTCTCCCCGGGGCTGTTCTGCCCCGCTCGTGTGCTGCTGGGGAGACACGGGGTGCTGAGGGGGCCTGGTCGCGCCCGCCGCTGGGTCCGGGGATGCTTCCCGGCTGTCCCATGCTGCGGGCAGGGACAGCACCGCGCAGTCACCCTCCATGCCGGAGCTGGGCTTAGTACACTCAACAGGCTGAGAGGAAAACAGAAGGATCAGAGAGAAATAAGAACAGAGCAAAGAAGAGGAGGGAGAAAATACAGAGCAGCTGCTGAAGGACAGGGCAGAGAATTCCAGTGCTAATGCCCGCACACCACCCCGACCCTCTCTCCTGCTTTACCACCAATCTGTGACCCCCAATGTCACTTCTAGGAGAGGACCTTGCTGTGCACACAGACTGCAGGCAACTGACAGGTGCAAGCGCTTCCTGCACTCTTCCAACTCACACACGTTCCTGCAGCTGCTCCCCAGCCAAACTCACTTCCAACACCTGTACAAGCACACGCTCCCCCCCGCTCACCTCAGCACACAGAATCACAGAATACTTGAGGTTGGAAGACACCTCTGGAGATCCTCCAGTTCAACCCCCACTTCGTTGAGCCCCACCACCTATGGCCCAGCCTCTGCTGCCACCCCAACACTGCCACACAGTCACACAACACCCACCCCATGCACTTCCACCACACTTGCACAGGTGAACATGCTTTAACAGCCCCACTGAATCACAACACACCCGAAACACCAGAGCTCAGTGCAGCAGACAGAGCACAGACCCTTTGGGTGGCTCTTGCTGATGGCAGGACTGAGGCAGTCCCAGCTCTGTTGGGGCTCAATGCACACAGCCCGAAAGAAGCCCTGACCCGTCCTCTTAATGCCATAGAAGAGAGTTTGTTACCCCAGCCAGAGCCTTCCTTAGGGGAGCAGTGACAGTCAGAGAGCAAAGACCAAAGCTTCCATTCAAGTGCCTCCAGGGAGCAGAAAAGACCTCTCCTGCTCAGAGCACATTCTTCAGCTCCTGTGTCATGGCAGTGGTCACCAAAATAGCTCTCGGGGTGGGCTGGTGACTACAATGGCAGCTGGGAGGCTCAGGAATTTCAGAGGCCCTCCCCTAACCCCCAACCCAACCTGTGTGGTTGGCAGAGCCCTGGCTCATATCGGGTTTCCTCACCAGTGAAGCCTGTGCTACCCTGAGAAATTCTGCTGCTGTGGCTATGTGATTTTTCAATGTAAAAACCCTACTTGTAACTCCTTTTCCCCAGGGTGCCATAATGCCTGACAGTCGATGGGGAGCCTCAGTCCCTATTTTGTTCTTGGACCAAACTGGAACTGGGCTGGATCTGTGTCTTTGCTGTAAGCTCCAGCTCCTGCTGCAGGGTGTCCTGGTGCAGGATTCCTAGCTCCCCGGCCTCACCGGGGCTATTCCTGTCAGACAAGCCACAATTTCTATTTTGGGTAAGCAAAACTTTGGGCAATGCAGCGAGCTTTCCCAGCTTGCAGATGGGACAGACATGTGCTACCCTGCATCCTCCCTGGCACTGAAAGAAATCCAATCTTAAATCTGATGAACAAGTGAAAAAAAAGAATCAATGGCAAGAAACTGAAGAGAAATAGATTCAGAACAGAAAGTACAGGTTGCTAATTAACTAACCATGGTGACCTGGTATTGAGACATGTCAAGTCTTCTCCATTTCTTATAGTCCAGAAAGCAAAACTAGACTTTGATCATTTTGCTGTGATCAGTCCCTCACAGGTCTGGCTTTCATTCCCGTTCAATGCAGAAGATAGAGACTGTAGCAGCTCTTTGACTTGTGTAAGGGAAATGTCAGAAAGTCACAGAATCCCAGGATGGTTTGGATGGGAAGGGACCTGAAAGCTCATGTTGTTCCACCCCCCTTGCCATGAGCAGGGACAGCTTCCACTAGACCAGGTTGCTCCAAGTCCCATCCAGCTTGGCCTTGGACACTTCAAGAAACAGGGCAGCCATAGCTTCTAACCAGACGCCGCAGTGCACTGGGGGCATGGCCAAAGAGCATCCCCCAAACAAGCATTTCCATGCTGCTTCCAATGGGAATTTTCAGTTTGGCTTATAACAGTAGACAAACAGAACAGGCAGCTCATCAGCCTTTGTTAAATCCTGCTCACAGAGAGACCCAGATGCAGCAACACAGATCGATCCAAGACAGACAACCACCTGCTCCCTTCTCTGGGGGCCATTCTTGGGGAATCCTTAGGACTAATTCCATGCACAGATGGACCTGCACCTCCTCCTGCTCCACAGCAAGAACAGGTCCCTAGAGATCCTCGTGTCCCACGGTGAGGACAGGAACAGTTTCCTGCAGCTCCCTCACAGGGAACAATGTGGCAGTAAAAGATACCCAGTCACTGTTTAGAGGAGAACGCCTGTGGTGAGAATTGGCCTGGAGACATGAAGAAAGAGAAAACCACGATGGGAAGAGGGCAAGAGCACCAGTCATCTGGATGAGGCTGTCCAGAGACAGACAATCTGTCACTGACCCTCCTGCTCTTCCACTGTCTCGACTGACCCTGGGTGAGTCTTCCAGTGGTCACCTAACCAGGCCAGGGCAGCTCCTGAAGGACCACCAGAACCTCCCTGTCCCCACGATCCAGGCAGATGTACTTTTCAAACCAGAGCAAAGACAGGGCTGGTGACAGCTGGACAAACACAGGCACTCGTGGACCATCCCTTGATATGGGACATTTATAGATGCCGCCCATCACCCTGGCGTTCCGGCGTGCCCGGCCCCACATTCCCGTGCCTGGCGTTCCCAGGCTGACACAGGCTGCAAGGCACAAGCCCCAAATGCTGCTCCGCTCTGGACCACGCTCGAGCTGTCCTGCACGGCAGCAGCTGCTGCCTGGGGCTGACTCTCCTCCTCCTCCAGCTACTGAGTTACACTCAGAGATGCTAAAAATAACCCTTTTCCTGATACTGCTTTTTTGTGTGAACTGCAGGAGGGAAAAACCAAAAGCTGGGAAGTGTGGGAACAAAAGGAGGCAGAGCTGGAGCCAAAGCAGAGATGTTATTGGAGTAAGGCCTGGAGTAACAGAGGAAAGAGAACATGGAATGAGACAGGAAAGGTAAGAGAGATGATCCTGAAACACCGGAATGGGAATGCAGAACATGCAGAACGGGATGATGACAGCAAAGGGAGATCTTGCTGCAACAGGAGGAAAGGAAGAAGACTGAAGATGTGTGAAGTAGCAGGCAGAAACCCAGCAGAATGGGCGTGATGCAAGAAAGACAAAAGAAAGAAAATATGGAGAGGCAAGATTTTAAACAAGACAGGAGAGAGTTAAGTTTGTAATCTGTGAACACAGTCTGTGAAATCTGGAATTTCTCTTGGCCGCTACATTTGAGGGACTGCCAGGCAGGGCACAGGGCAGGAATGTCCACAGCAGGAGTCATGATACTCAACATGATACATGAGCCACAGGGTTCAGTCACGACACACAGCCACAGCCACTTCACCTTCTGCAGGCCTGGGGGAATCTTGGCTTTCAGAGAATCTCACGGTAGTTTGGGTTGGCAGGCACCCTGAAGACCAGCCAGTCCCACCCCCTGCCATGGGCAGGGACACTTCCACTAGACCACCAGTGGTAGACACTTCCACTAGATGGATGGCTCCAAGCACTGTCCAACCTGGCCTTCGAGTTTTTCTATTTTTATTACCTTCAGTTTCAGCACCCTCATTCCTCCTCCTTCCTAAACACCATCCCACAATGGACTTACAACTGAGCTGTGCACATGACACTGTCATTACTGGTTGGGAAGAATCTTTCTCTCCCCCCTTAGCAGCTTTCTGGAGCCTCTTCCTTCCACAACAAATCCCTGCACTCTCCCACTCACATGCCCTTCTCTCTCACCAGGCTGTTCTTTCTGCCTTGTTCCCAGCTCTGCTTTTTGCAACTTCTCTAACTTTGCCACTTCCCAAAAGGCAAAGCTGCCTGGCTCTTGCTCTCCTCATTTTTTTATTCCCATCTTTCTTTGCAGTTACCTCCTGTTTCACTGCCTGAGTCCCTCACAATTCTGCTTCCCAGTTTTCCATTGCAGAGGATGTTGTCACCTCCCACACCATGGCACAGGTGCAGCGCAGGTAATGGAAGGACCATGGTCTTCTCTGTCAGGACCCCCACCTTCATAGCACCTCACTGCCTTCCCTGCAGGGATCCCCCCAGGACCTCCCCCCGCAGGAAGCCCTCAGCCCCCACTCACTGTGCGGTTGCCTCTCTGCAGACCACTGCTGGGCAGTGCTGCCAGGGTCCGGTAGTCCAGGCGCAGGGGTTCATTGGGTATGTTCTGCAGAGGGGTAAAAAAACCACAAACACCAGGAACAGGTCAGGCCCCAAGTCAACTAAATCAATGAGAAAGAACAATGAAAAGGGAACCAACCCAGTAATAACCAAGGCCTTATCTCCAAACTTGCCAGAGTTCCCACTGCCTGGAAAAAAGAGCTGAAATCGTTCGAAACACAACCATGCGAACTCATGGCAGGAGCCAGGCTTGAGAAAGCCCGCAGAGAACGTGTCACTGTGGACCCCTGGTCACCCACTACTGCTCAGATCCTTCCACTCCTCCTGCCCCCATGTCCACTTGTCCACTTCCTTATGGAGAAGAGAACGTGCCATACCTACCCGTTTGCTCCAATAGCATCCAGAATGGCTGGATCTGGACACATTTAAGAATTCAAGTCTGCAATTCCTCTACAGTTTCTTTTTCCAGCCTTAACTCACACTCACTGTACGACTTTGTTCAATTTTGCTTCCCAGTTTTGCTAACCCTAAACAGAAGCCAAGGTTTCTAACCCAGCCCCTGTTTTCCCCAATCCCTTACACATCTTCAGTTCTGATCTCTCCTCTTATCTCCAAAGCCACATCTTTTTAGGGGAGGGAGTGGAGAACACAAGTTTTGGGGAACAAACTCTTTTTGGGAACTTCTTCAGCCTTCCAGTCTAGTTGTAGCCCTTTTCTGGGACTCTGCAGCCCTTCCCCTGTGCTGCTCACCTCCGCTTCCTCCTTAAGCTGCTGCATGGCTGCCTCCCGCTCCCTATGCATCCGCTCCTTCCACGAGGCAGAACAGAGCCAGAGCAGAGAGACAAGAGAGAGGCAAAGAGGTCACACACGCTGGGCAGGAACTGCTGAGGGGACAGAGGTGCAGTGCCAGCACCAAGAGAGGGGAAGCAGAAACCCAGCACGGACACTGGGACTGGGGAAGGAGGAGCTGGAATTTGGCACTTGCACTGTTACTGCCAGCAGAATGGACAGGGACAGAACACAATCATCTGGGTGCCACAAGTGAGAGGGGAGAGCAGATGTCCCCAAGATCCTCAGCAGGGACAATCCTGGGGAAAGTAAGGAGAGCTACGGTGCCCCCAAGCATGCGCTACACCAGCACCAAGGGAGAGGAGGAGTTTGCTCATTGCTAGAAGAGACACCTCGATGGAGCACAGACAGGACAGGCTGGAAGGGAATGGAAAAACAAATCTACAGAGCACAGGCCTCGCTGGCTTACAGCAGCACATACAGAACGATGCAAATACATACAAAGGGACAGAAAGGTCTTGACACAAGGTCAGCTCAGCACCAGCTGTCAGCCCACGGTCACTCAGCACTGTAGGGACATTAGAGAGTGACCAGTGACTAATCCCAACAGCCCCAGCCACAGGCTTGCTTCCAGGCTGCAAGAGGAAGGGAACAGTGTGGGACTTGTCCTAAGGACTGATTTCTGGGCACTGATATTTCTGTGACTTGTCACCTGGCACCTCGGGGCAGAGCCAGGCCTAGGGACAGCACAGCAGCATCCTTCCCTTCTCTTGTCTATGGAACCCTCCCAGCTGCTCTTCCCAAGTAGGAACCAGATGGTCCAGAAGTCCTGACACTGGGAGGTGGAAGGCAGCTGAGAGGAAGTCATCTGAAAACTCAGCTGAGCACCTGGGCCCTGTTCTTTAACAGATTCCATGCATTACAGATTCCCACTACCCCACATCACCCCTGGACCTCCAAGCAAGGATAAGCAGCATGAGAAGACACTAATGCTCTGGAGGATCACAACTTCCAAAAGGATATTGAGGGATACTTAAGGTAAAGTTTATTCTGAATCTGGTTATGCTTGTTTTGGCCAAGAGTTCTCTGTAGGGTGAGGATTCCAGGTGGCACCAACCTGGTGTGTGACTCTTCTCTGAGGTCATATTCTGAGGAGTGACAGGAGCACCAGCAACATGCTCCAAATCCATCTCTGACAGTATCTGTGGAGGATCTGGATTAAGACTAGAAAAATAACTACATCCACAGAGCCAGGAGAGAGCACCAGGAATCAGTCCACAGAGACTCGGAGTTACTGGCACTTCTACTAGACACTGAATTATCAGAGAACTGGAGGCAAGAGGTGTCAGCAGTGAATGAGTTTGAAAACATCTACCATGAGTAGCGCAAAACCATAATTCCTCCCAATTATTCAGTTTACAGCTTGCTGTGGGCTGGAGACACGTTTGGTCTCTACTGCACTTGTGCAAGAACAAATATGAAATACTGAAGAGTAAGAAAAATGGTCCAAAAATGGTGACAGAAATTACCAGGGATCTGGCACCAAGATGGGGAACTTCCTTCAGTATTCCAATGGCCACCACAGAGTGCTGGCTCCATCACTTGGATAAATTTAATCATCAAAACCAATTTTACAGACATGATCCCAGATCCAAGGTTTAAAAGGCCCAGCAGAAAAACATGTCTTTGCTCATGGGCCTCAGGATCCCAAGAGGTCTAAGAAGCCTGGAGCATCCATTGCTGCCTCCTCCTGGCACACCAAGGGAAGGGGCACCAAAATATATCAGCATTTTTTAAAATGAGATATGGCCAAAACTACTTCACAAATCATAAAGGTTTTTCTGGGATTTTTTTGACTGAAGTATTTTTAAGTAATCTCAGCATAAATTTTGGCAAAGTCTTGCTCTACCTGAGCTGGGACAAATGCCACCTGCTCAGCCCGAGCAGCACAGTTTGGGGCCACACTTTGTATATTCACAGGTGTTAGGAATGCTGATACTGACCCACAGTACCTGAAGTCTCCTGGAATGTATTTCAATCCATATATCCATATGCTGCCAACATTAAAACTGGCAGGAATACCCTTTGCTCAAACAGAAACACAATGAAATCAGGTTTGCTGAAACCAAATCAAACCACTCTGAGTTCCTTCCCAGGCAAGGAATGAGACATTTTTCAGGAAAAATCTAAATCTCATCTGAATTGCTTCTGCTCTGGGCTGAACCAAGAGAACTGATGCGGTCCCTCCTACCCAAATTATTCAGGATGATTTGGATGGGAAGAGACCTTTCAGAGTCATCTAGTCCAAGCCCTGCAATGAGAGACATCTTCAACTAGATCATATTGAAGATCATTTTATCAGGTCATTCGACTTCATCCAGAATTGTCAACCTCACGCTGCTCTTGTGAGGCAGCAAATGTGAACAAGCTCAGAAACTGCAACTGCACAGAGAATCCAGAGAAACTTCAGGTGTATCTGAACCAGAAACCTCACAGAACACCTGAAAAATGTACACACACATCTGCCAGGAGAGCAGATTCCCCACTGACAACACTGAAGAATTCAGTTTTCCCTCTTCTTCCAGTGACTCTGATTTCATCAATTAGCGTTTTAAGAGGGATGACTGGAAACTCTAAGTCCTCAAGGGGCTTGAGTCTGGCTGATCTATTTCTGTGAAATTCTACTTCTGTGAACTTCTCTTTCTGTGCAAGGCTGAACCAGTGGGCAGAGACACAAAACTCTCACAACAAACCAGAGATATGACCATGCAAACCGAGGAGTACAAAGCTGTGACTGATTAATGTCATCACTTCTCCACTCAGGGCATCTCAGAGCTGTGTTCTCATCTTTGCTCACAAAAGCTCTGTCAGTCACAGGGTGCTGGACAGAGAAAACTGATTAAATTTGGGACTTCCAAGCTCATTGGCCATTTTTCTTGAAGCTGCAGCTTGGCCAGGAGGTACCAGCAGGTAACAAGGGTGGTCTTTGTGAATACCACAGCAGCATGAGCAGACAGGTGCACAGGGAGGTACAGCAAAGACAAAGAGCAGCCGGGGCAACAGAGCAGTGCACTACAGAGAGGGAATGCCCAGAGCTCCACCCCACGGCACTGACAACAGGGCAGAGTTCCAGAGCTCCACCCCATGGCATTAGAATGGAGCAGAGATAACCTGTGACACCTTCCTTGTGACTCAGGCTCCGCAGAGCCACTGCAACAAACAGATTCTGCTACACAAATACTCTCTCACCACTTTCTCCATGTCTTCTCTCTCCCACTGAGTGGTTTCTCTCACCATTTCCATCTCCTAGGAGAGAGCAGAGTTAGAGCCACCTCACCCAGTGCTCTCTCCACACCTGCAGCATCTAGAACCTCACAAACGTGTCACAGTCCCATCCTAGCATGTTCCTGATCCAAGTGCTGGGTCCTGCTAATCCCATGCCACGTCCACTGCACATCACACTGCAGGCTGCATGCACCAAGGGAGACACCAGAGATTTCCAGAAACTGCTTCCACTCTGTAATGTGCTCCCAGTTCAGCCACAACACACACCTTCTGCAGGATCTCCAGTTCCTCAGGGCTCAAATCCCGGTCGATGGAGGAGATGCTCTCCAGGCTGTTCTTGCGCCCAATGCCAGCAGCAAAAGGGTTTGCAATGATTCCCGGGGACATCTGCAAAGCAAACAAGCAACAGCAAATCACACCTGGTGGAAGCCCACAGAGTGCCATTCCAAAAATTCCCTATTCCAGGCTCCCAGATACAGAGTACCAGGACAATCCCAAGCAAGTCAGAACCAGAACTCTTTCAAGAACGTGAAACCTTATTCCATATAATCCCAGACTGGTTTGGGTTGGAAGGGACCTTAGGAGCATCCAGCTCCATCCCTGCCATTTAGGCTGACAATTGTTTGAGGAACCCGAGATCTAAGTAAGCTGAATTTAAATTGATCCAGGTGCAAGAAGGGGATAAGGTGAGCAGAGATTGGGTTCATGTTCTGCTGGAGAATACAAAAGCTGATTAGCTAAGCCTTGGAAACAGAAATCTGAGAGGGCACAGGATTGCTCCAGGGAAGTTTTACCCTGTGGGGAAAGACAAACACCAATAAAGTGGTCCTGAGGGACCACTGCTTTTCTAGACTGGAGACTCCCTCCAGTTCATATTGTATGTCAGACATTGAAATCTGGGACCTCAAAAAACCAAAAAAGTCTACAGCAAAAGGTTGGGAAAATCTAGTGTTCTGTGAAGAAAGAGGTGGGATCCATGTGGTGGGATTCTGGTCACTCCAAGGGCACCTGCACTCCAGTCCTCACCTCGATGGCAGCCGCAGCCTTGGGGTCGAAGCCGTCGCACACCAACACGAGGAGCGCGTCGCCCACCCCCCGGAGGATCTGCACGGCTTCCGTGTGCGTCATTCCCAGCAGGCTCTGGTGATTCACCTCCAGGATCCGCATCCCCACCTTCAGGCGGCCGTCCCGGGCTGCAGCCCCGGAGGAGCTCACCTGGAACACACCGAGGCGTCAAGGTGTCACTGGAGCAGGTCACAGGAGATAGGAGAGCAGGGAACCATGGTGGGGAAGGAGTGGACAGCACACACAGGGAACAGCGACAACAGCCTGCGGCTGCAGTCAGGAGAAGCATCTGGAAGAACCACGGAGAGGGCAGAAAAGGAAGAACCTGTACAGGCTCGTGGAGGGAACATGTGTGGAAGAATCTTTTATGTGAGATAAAAGAATGTGAATTTGAAATGTGTTGTCCCAAGGAAAGAAACATGTGAGAAGGAAAAGCTGTCACATCATGATGCATCTCATGGAAAGAGAAGTAATTTTGTGGTGGCAGAGAGACACAATGGAAACGCAAATGAAGACAAACTAAGGAGGAAGGAAGTGGGGATGAGACATGCAAAGAGGAAGAAGACAAAAAGCATCACTTTATCTCTTGGTCACCAGAAATACACAGGGAAAATCGGAGAAAGGAAAACCCCTCTAGAGAGGACAGGTAAGAGAGGTTGAGGGGAGTAACACAGCTCAAGGGAGAGTAGGGAAGTTCAGAGTTTTGGTTCTCTGCAGGCTAAAACAACCAGTATTGGGAAAAAAAGGGAGGGGAGGTGGGGTAAACTAACTCTGTGCCACAGCTAAACTGTGAACCTTCCAACCCCCAAACGCTGTAATGCTGTAGGAGAGAAAACCAGACCCAATTATTAAAAATAGCTGTCAGTTAGAATAAGCCCAGGTTTTCTATTCCTGCTGTTACAAATGTCACAGGTGAACATGCAACTATCATTCCGAAAGAGGGAATTTATTCGTTTAACTTCAGAACTCAGATTAAACAGTTACAGCCACATAATGACAAATGCTGAGTGTTCCCCTGCCTTAACAGCAACCAATTATCAATTATTATCAGGGTTGACTGGCAATTATGGAGTGTCTTTAGCCATGAGGATAACTCACACCAGATTCTACCCCAAAAAAACAGCTAAAGAGGGAACCAGTGACACTAAGGTGACACCAAGAGTCCTCTTTGTCAGCAGCAAGACCAGAACGACACCACTTATTGCTGTGCTCCGCTGCCAGCAAAGAAGAAGAAGCAATAAAAACTTTTTGGAAAGGGTTGGGAGGAGCATAAACTGATAAGCATAAGTTGAACAAGAAAACATGTTATTTCTGGGGGAAAAGTGATGTGAGAAGTATGTGTGACACAAGTAGTCACTTAAAAAAGGAACAAAGTTACACACATGGTGCATGGCACAGGAGAAAAGGTTAGGAATTCCTGATGCTTTCCATGGAAGGAGGAAAGAGCTTGCATGTCTAAGTGGGCAGGAAGCCACAGGCACATGGGGACCAATAGGAACGTGGGTAAAAGGAAAGATGCATGGGTTTGCATTATAGAAAAAAAACACAAGAGAAGAAACACAAAGCAAAATAAAGGCAAGCAGGAAATAAAAGAAGAAACTGTGTAGCTGTTGAAGAGGAGGAAATATGAAAGGACAAGGATTTGCCTCCTTTGCTGGAGGGAGAGTCTCTAGAACTGATGCACCAGAGAAAACTGAGAGCATACTCCAACAGCTCCGCCAGGGATCACCCTTCTCCCTGGCAGTGCTTGCCCAGCACTGACCTGCAGAGGTAGTGCTCTGGTACCTTGGAGATGAAGATGCCTTCATCAGTGGGATCAAATGGATTGCCAGCATGGCCTTTTGCTCCACCCCGGATGCTGATGCCCAGCTTCTCTCCTGGAGCCTTTTCAATGCATATTTCCTGGAAACACAGAAAAGTCTCCTTGTTTCTGGGCCAAGTTCAGCTGAGGGAACACTCCTCGGAGTGACCACAACTCTAAATGCCCTGAAAAGGGCGTGAATTAGCCCCATCCCTCATTTGGCAGTTTATTCCTGTTGGTGAGGACTCGCCCTTTTCTGTTCCCTGCTCGTATCTGGTCTTCATGGTGTTTCATCATTCTCTAATGACAGAGTCACCATGGCCACAGCAGGAGATCCTCACCATGCCCCAGCTGGAGATACACTTACAAGAGACTGGATTCTGCCAAAGGAGAAGGAAATTCCCAGGAGTCTGGTTGCATCCTAGTCCCAAACCTCCAGCCCGGTAAGAAACTGCCTCCAGAAGCAACCCTGTGTGATTGCCCCCCAGCCCTCTCACTCAGAACCCACCTGCATCCCAGGTGGAGGTGGGTCTCTCCGGACCACCATGGTGAGCTCCTGAGCATTGGAGAGCAGCGCGTTCACAGCTTCCTGGTGGGTGGCATGGCGCAGGTCGATGTTGTTCACCTCCAGAATCCTGTCCCCAACGCGGAGCCCGCTGCGCGACGCCAGCCCCCGGGGAATGACCTGCAGAGAACCATTAACACAACTAGAGAAGGGAAGTCAATCTCTCCTTGGGGATGTGATTGTGTCCCTGGGCATTCTCCAACAGCCTGCAGGCCTGTTCTGACTCCTCTCTCTGCAGACAAAAGTTCCTTAGGAGGTGACGTATCTGGGAACATTGGTGAAGAATGAACTGGGATGTGCTTTGAAGTGCTATTTCATAGGTTATTCTCATATTCCCAGTTTAATCTGAACCAATCCTGTGCCAATTTTGCCATTATTTTGCCCATGACTGTAACCAGGACTGACAGCACCAGTACCTACTGCAGTCCTCACCCAGTGCTCTACAGGGGCTCCTGAGAGCCTCAGAGGGACTAAACATACAACCAAACCTGTGTTCCTAGTGAAACAAAGGAGGCAGCAAGGAATGGGTGAAATCTGTGAGCACATGGGCAAGCAGGGATGGTGGGAAGCTTAGGTGGTGGGAAGATTAGCTAAGGCTTTGAGAAGAGCAAATCCCACCTCATTGACCTGCTGATGCACTGCAAGAAAAACCACAGGCACATGAAGGAAGAGATCTGGCAGGCATCACTCCTAGAATTCCAAACAGCCCTTAACAAGGTCTGAATCCAGCCACAGGTGTCGGGAGTCAGACTCAGCATCTCCAAGTGACAAGAGAAGTCAGGAAGTAGAAAGGGCTCAGCAGGGATGTCCTCTCCAGCATCCCTATTCCAATGAGCGTGGATGTGCAGGCCTGTGAGGGAATGGGCTGCAGCCAGTGGCCAGCCTGTGTGCTGTCCCTGAATGGCATTAGCTGATGTCACCACTGCAATGGGAACATGGGATCAAAGGACGCTGGCCTGAGTGCAGCAGAGCAGCTCTGGGTGCCCCAGCAGTCATACACTCCTCCCACCAGCACTTTCCCAGTAATGACTGGCTTTCTGCAATGCCAGCATCTTCCCAGGACTCATTAAAGCCAACATGAACTCAGCAATTTCAAAAGCTAACTGGGACCATTCCAAAGGCTTCAGCATGAATTATATAGGTTTGAGACTTTTACATGCCCTCAGATGGCTCCAGCAACAGCAGCACATCCAATATAACCCCTTCACACATCGCTCTCCTATGCCCTTATTTCACAAATCCATCCTGTACATCTGGACTCACATCAAAATCCTTCACCTTAATCCCAATAATCCAACAGCTCAGGAACACTCAGAGCAGCTCTCCTGGGACTCTACCTTGGAGATGAAGACCCCTGGCTCATGAATCCCAAAGGGATGACTGGAATGGTCACTGCCTCCAACGATGCTGAGGCCCAGGGGACCACCTGCTTTCACCAGGTGAATTTCCTTAAGGGAACAAGAAGCAATGTCAAAGGGAATGAAGGATATCACATACGGACCACAAACACTGACAAAGTCAGGGGTGTTTTGCATGGGTAAACACAAGGTAAACATTCACAGGGCAAGGGGGTTCCCATGTGGGACTCCAATCTGGGGAAGAGCTAGAATGGGGCTCCAAGAGGGCTGGAGAGGGATTTTAGACAAGAGCCTGGAGTAACAACACAAGGAGGAACAGCTTCACCTTGAGAGCGGGCAGGGTTAGATGGGATATTGGGAAGAAATCCTTCCCTGTGAGTGTGGGGAGGCCCTGGCACCGGTTGCCCAGAGAAGCTGTGGCTGCCCCATCCCTGGAAGTTTTCAAGGCCAGGTTGGACAGGGCTTGGAGCAACCTGGGATAGGGGAAGGTGTCCCCGCCCATGGCAGGGGGTGGGTCCGGATGGGCTTTCAGGTGCCTTCCAACCCAAGCCTTTCTAGGATGACTTCTCCAGGCCCCAATAACCCAGCAGGCCGGTCCCCATCACAACACCAATCTTTCAAATTAAACCCAGCCAGGATTGCACTAGCCCCCATCCCAAAGACAAGCTCACCTCGATAGGGTACTGATCCTCCAGCCCTTTGGAGAGGTGGTTCCTCGGCGGCGCCGGCGTCTCCTCGGGCGGGCTGTCCCCGGGGCCGGGGGGTGGCGGGGGGGAGTGCATGCGCCCGCGGGGTGTGCCGGGCGAGTCTCCCTCGCCGGGCTGCTCCGCGCCCTCTCTCTCTACCAGCAGCACGATGGTGGGGGAGGCCGCGGTAAGCAGCGCTACGGCCTGATCATGCCTGGCTTCTGTCATGTCTACCCCATTGATCTAGAACAACCCGCAAACTCGGCGTCAGACCAGCACCCCGGTGCTTCCCAGCATTCCAGCGCTCAGCCAAGGCCCTGAGGAACTCTGTCCTGCCGGCACGTGGCCCCCGCCCAAAGGCCTGTGCCCCAAAGCACCCTGTAACTCTCCCAGCTCCCTCTGACGTGGCAAAGCGACACAGGCATCAGCTCATTCCCACCTGGATCCCAATCCCCTTCCTATACAGCTTTCCTGCCCCTTTCCCATGTTCCCTGCACACCTCGTGCTCTGCAGCACCACTGACATGGTGCTCAAGGGGACCACGCAGGCCAGGTGTGATGTTCCACCTTCCGCAGCCAAATGTCTCAACATGGGAGAAGCAGAACCAGTGACTGCCAGTAGCAATGCCACAACACAAGCATGTGCCGAAGCACCGGCAGCCTTGCCACCTGCCCTTGTTAGTCACCCAAAGCCCAGACACAGAAGGCATGACTTGATGGGTGACAGGACCTGTCACTGGTCACTGGGCCACTGGCTGCCCATGCTGGGCAAGGTCATGGTAGCCTGGGGAAGATGCCAGCTCTAAGGCATTAAAAATGACCCCAGGTACGGAGAGATTTGAAAGAACAGAGAGCCTTTCCTACAAAATTAAGATTTAAAACAGCCTCCCTAGAAACTCAAAGGACCGGGCAGGACATGACTGTTCTCCATGGATGTACAAGGGGCAGAAACCTGAGGAGAGCCAAGCTGAGAGAACACAGCCAAAACAACAAAACTTGACAAGAAAATGTCGAAGCTGAAAATTAAAAGGTTTCTGGTCATTAGGTTCTAGAAAAGCTTTCCAAAATGAATAATGAGGACATGAAAATAGCAGCTGCCAAGATGGGATTTGATCAGTTTGTGAAGTAACAACATGACTCTAACAGTCACAGCACCTGGGCTTTGTAGCCCAACTCCCCACTGCCTGATTCCCAGAAATGTTTTTGCTACTCCCCAGCTCCTTCCCAGAGAGCAGTTTCTGGACTAAGCTGACATGCACCGTCTGACAGGGCTCTGTCTGGACTCCCCGTGACACCTCCAGCACTCACCCAACCTGCCCCGTCCCACCCATAGCTGTGGGTACTGCTCTCCTTAGGACAGAGAAGGAGAAGCACAAGCGGCCCTGTAGTGTCCTGGGAACTCCACAGTGTCACCTCTGCTGAGAGGACTGTCCCGAGAAGGAGACCTCGGCATGAACCAGAAGGATGTCAAGGTAGCAGCTGGTACGTGCCCGCGGGAAGAGGAAGGATGAAAGGGACCTAGGTAATGGCTGCTGAGCATACGACACTAGGCATCAAGCAGGAAAGGTAATAAATTAACCACACAGGTGCACAGCCCTTAACGGAATGCAGGTAACAGACACACGGCTCAGACACTCCTGGATGGATCCTTAAAGTAATCATCAAAAGCAATCACCCAAAGGAATCACCCACATTAGAGAAGTGCGACCAAACTTGGCAACCAATTCGCAGAAGAAATGGAGATTATAAGGAGTTGTCTCAGCACATCTCTTGCAGGAAAGGGCCAAGTGGCTGCAGGAAGCTTGAAGGAGGTGTTGTGGGAATATGCAGCATTTATTATGGGATGTTTAGCAGAACAGAAGGAGGATTGAAAGTGAGGAACAAGCACAAGGAAATACAGGAGAGAACAAGAGGCTGTCAGTGCTGGTCTGGCCAAGCCCTGGGCCTGAGTCCACATCTGCTCTGCCTTCTCCCCACATTCTGCAATTACTGTGCCAGTTCACTCTGTTCTGGGTACATGTGCGAGAGCTACTGGTAAAATTAAGGCTGGACTAGCCAGCAAGTAGGAATCCAAAACGTGGGAAGACTCAAGAGGTGGCCCAGAAGCTGGATGAAAGGCTTGGGGTCTGACCAAAGAGCCTCGAAGACTTCGTTGCTTGGGGCAGAGGCTGGAGACCTGCAGACATGAGCATTTACTCAAGTGAGTGAGGCAGCACGTGTGCACATTCCGCCAGCAAGCTGAATCCTGATGAGCCGGAGGGCAAGACCAGGGAGAAGCTGGCTCTTGTTCCTGCCCTGTGAGGACTACTTGCGCTCAGGTGTGCACCTGTAAAGGTACTGTCCCCTTCCTGACTCTGTGATCTGGGACCAGCTGTGTCTGCAGCGTGTTCCACATCTGGAGTCTGCACTTATCTCTGCTGATGGCTGCACCTCGGAGCAGGGAAGGAGGCAGCCATGTGTCCAGGGGACTGGGAAGGGAGGATTCCTTGGGTCCTCTGATAGTTAACAAAGGCAACATGCAGGAGAGACTTGACTCTTTGGCTCCATCACCAGATCAAGGCCAGACATACTCATCGAGTGGGAACAAGATGATCTTTAAGGTCCCCTCCAACTTAACCCTTGCTCTGACTCTAGGACACCACGATGATACTGCGCACACAGACCTGCCGCAGCATGACCCACTCTCCTTTCTCACATCCCCTCTGCTATTTTCCTGCCCCTGACAAGATGAGAGTGGTCAGATGAGGTCAGACCAGAGGAGCACAGCAGTGCCTCCCTGGAGCAGGGACCAGGGCACAGGACTCCTGGAGTCAGAGGTGTATCAAATGTAACAGCCCTTGGTGCATTTCACCTAGTAATTCTCCACTACCTGGCAATCCTGGTGGCTACCCAGCTTTTGGGCAGCTAATTTTCCATGGACTTTATCTAGCAAGAGAGCAAGGCCACCCATGCAGCATGGCTCTCCAAGTGCCATGGGGAAGGGACAGTGTCTGTCCTTTCCCTGCTCCACATTTCTCTGTGCGCCAGGGAATTATATTATCCTGGCAAATCTCTAAGGGGTCACACTGCCTCATTAGGTCTTCACGTGTCACCTACCACTATCCTAAATCTCCCCACAGTCAGTTTTCTTCCCAGTCCCATCCCAAAAAAATCAGCTGCCCTTAGCAACTGCTCCAAATCCTGCACCCTCCCTGCTAGATTCCCATCCCCCAACTCCAGCTCTGCAGCACTTCCCCCAGCAGGTCCCTATCTGGTGTCTTCCCCCACCAAAATGACTCCCAAGACACACAGAAATACAGGGAAGCTGGGGAGTGAGTGACAGTCACTGGGGAGTGTTGAGAGGTGTTAACTCAGAGGGGAAAGCTAGGCTGGGCTCTTCAATCCATGTGCTCAAAGCTCCCTTAAGAAAGTCAAAGGAGCAATCCCAGTTCTTCTCCTGAGGAGAAGTCCAGGAGGATTTAGAGCACAGGGGAAGAGCAAGAAGCTGTGCTGTATTTTCCTAAGAAAACAGAATACTTTGGCAAAGTGAGAGCTGAGCATGACTAGGAGACCACGGCTTTGGAAACGAGCCCTGCGTGCGGGACTCTGTACATGAGCCCTGCACCCAGCGAGGGTCCTCCCCTTCCCCATGCAGGTACATGCACCCACATCCTAGAAATCATGGCATCTTGGAAGCTTTCCAATAAAAATGGGCATTTGCTGCTTCAGAAGAGTGTGGTAAGCAGGCTTGGAAGTTATGGGAATAGTCCTGGTGAGTGCTCTCCTGAAAGGTGACATGTTCCTGCACTTGTCAGCACCAAACCTGTATGGCCATACACACCTCAGGACAGGTAATCAAGGGGACCCCACTGGGGGTGTCAGGACTAGCAACAGCAACACCTCAGCCACATCAAAATCTGGCAGAGAACTCTGTAAGCCGTGAGCTCACACATCCCGTAAGGAATCCACTGCAAGCTATTACTAGGGAATTAGATCTGCTTTTCCTATGAAGCTGCCGATGGATATAAATAGAGCTGCTGAAGCAGGGTGGAGATAGGTTTGACTTTTGAATCTGTACTGAGATTTTGTGTCTCCTTTTTGCCACAGATCGAGCAAACCAACCCCAAATGATGGGCCTCAGTACTGCCTCCATACCATGGAGCACCAAAACATGAGCAAATCCAAAATAATTCAGTCTACCTGGCATTAATCAGGGTCAGAGCTTGATTTCGGGGAGTGGGGAGCACTAGAAGGGAGGGAGAGATGCTATACCAGTTCAAGCTTCCTGCCAAGACACCAGCGTCAGACCTAGGCCCAAGTTCCGCTAAAATGTTGTGCCTGAGCAAATACAACACAGCCCCAGCCCAGGGATAGAGCAGACAGAAGCCAGCACTGACGAGGCTGTATCAGTGTTTACTCGCGCCAGCGCTGTGGTAACACGTGCTCTTACCACAGCAGCTGGGCCAGAAACCCACCACCAGCACCAGGACGTAGGAGGTTTCCCTCAGAGGCAGCATGCGAGCGTGGGAAGAGGGTTGGGAGGCTCAGGAGAGGCTCCTCGCAGGAGGGGAGCGAGGCCCAGGAGGCAGAGACACGAAGTGAGAGCAGGGAGATCCGCACAGACAGGACGGGAGACTGAGGTCAGAGCTCCAAGTGAAGCAGGGAAGCACTGAGGTACTCCTGACCTGCTCCACAGCACCTTTGGGCAGCTCCCTCTGCTCCAGCCCACACTGACCCTGCTACCCCACTGTGCCCCAAAGAGCTCCCCCTCTCCCCGTGGCAGAGTCCCCCGGCTGCCGCCCAGGCTCCAGGACACCAGGCTGGGTCAGTGCTGCTGTGTCCCCTCCCTCCATGCCATTCCTGGGGAAAGCACTCACATATAGCGCCTGGGGAAAGGGGAGGTGTAACTGCGCCTACCACCAGACAGGGTAGAACCACCCAAATAAAATGCTCACCCAGAAGGCTCAGGAGCTGAAAAAAAGACCCCCAAAATCCAGCCCCAGTAACAGAGAAGCAGCCCCTCTAGGAGAAAAGGCATGGAGCCAAGTCAGCCCCTTCCCTGTGCACGCACTCACCGAGATGACCCGGTCTCCGACGTGCAGGATCCCATCCCGGTGGGCTGCACCACCCTCTGCGATCCGGGAGATGAAGATCCCCTGGAGCACGGTCAGGAAGGTCAGAGCAGCCCGGGCTTTCCCTCACCTGAGCCTGGCTCTCCAGACCCGTTCCCAGATACCAGGCAGGTCTCAGTCTCTCCCCTCCACAAACCCTTCACCTGCCCTGATTATTCCTGTCTGTTCCCCACTCCACGCAAACCCTCTGCTCCCAGAGCCTCTGGCAGCAAAGCCTTCCCGCGGCCCAGAGCCTGGAATCTGTGCCAAGAGGACAGCAGTAGGATTAGATGTCACTGGCAGGGACTGGGAGCTCCAGCCCCACTTCTATAAAAAAGAGGGTGAGGGACTTTGGACAAGGGCCTGGAGTGACAGCACAAGGGGGAATGTCTTCCCACTGACAGAGGGCAGGCTTCGATGAGATACTGGGATGGAATTGTTCACTGTGAGGGTCGAGAGGCCCTGGCACTGGTTGCCCAGAGAAGCTGTGGCTGCTCCACTCCCGAAAGTGTTCAAGGTCAGGGTGGGCAGGGCTTGGAGCAACCTGTGATAGTGGATTTTGTCCCTGCCCATGACAGGGGGCTGGAACAGGTGAGATCTAAGGTCCCTTCAAACCCAAACCATACTGGAATTCCATGATTCCCTGACTTAAGAGCACCTGGCTCTCAGAGACCACTTGGCCCACCAGCCCAGGGCCAGGCTGCACTGGTGCATGCCCAGGGATGAGGAAGATTTGAGGATCCCAGGGGATCAGGACTGACCGTGTCCCCAGCCCGGTAAGGAGTGGAGCCCTTGCCACCAGCGATGCTGAAGCCGAGGCCCTTCTCGTTGCGCATGAGGCAGGTGGAAAATCTCTCGGTGGCAGGGGCTCCCTCGGGACGCTCAGGAAAGCGCAGCCCCCCACGCCGCTCTCGGGGGCTGTAGTCGTCCTCGGGGCGCAGGGGAGTGACGGTGATGGCATTCTCTGGCTCCACCATCCGCTCCCGCAGCACTGTCATGGACACGGAGCTCCCTGACCCCCGCAGCGCTTCCACGGCCACGTGATGCTCAGCACAGTGCAGGGACACTCCGTTCACCTGGGCACAGACAGAGACAGCCCTCCCCTGACACACAGCCCTAACCTCAGCCACTGCTGCCCGAGGGAAGGGGCTCAGCCCTGCCAGACCTGAGCCTTGTTCCCACAAGTGTGTCCAGACCTCTGGGAAGTCTTCCTGCATTCCCACGGCACCTACTACCTGTCCCAGGCGAGGGCAACCCAGAAAAGGCCCTTTCAGAGGAATTCTTTCCCCACAGGGAGTCCTAAATTCCCTACACCTATATCATCCCTACAGGCAACATCCCAGACAGATAACCCCCCACCCAGAACCAACTTCACCAACAAAATTCAGCAAAATTCAACACAACTCAGGTCAATGCAAGTCCTTGTTCATCTTCCAGAAGGCACATCCACCTCCTCACACTCTGAAACACTCAGAGCTGCCAGTGTGACAGTCCCTCAGTGTGGAGAATGTCACAGAGCAAATCATCTTGAGTGCGGCACGTAAGGGAGAAGCAGGAGATCAGGCCCAGGCAGCCTGGGTTGGACGGGGCTTGGAGCAACCTGGTCTAGTGGAAGGTGCCTCTGCCCATGGCAGGGGGTGAAATGAGGTGAGCTTTAAGGCCCCTTCCCACCTAAACAATTCCCATGACTGGCTCCCTGGGTAAGAAGTTATTTTACAGACTTCACTCTTGCCCTGCCCAGGTATGCAGAGCTCAGCCTGCTCTGTATGTATTTCTTCCCACCTGGATCACGCAACACTTCAGAGCTGGGCCAGAGTAAATGCAGGAGCTTATAAAGCAATAAAAGATTTATGGTAACATTAATTAAACAACTGTCTCTGAGCCAAAGGAATTTTGTTTAGCTCTTATACATCTCCTAATGCTTAATTTGGTCTAAAACATGCGTGATGCAAATCCCTTCTCAATCATCTCATCCCTCCCTCCAAGTTATCACAAGCATTTGCTTCATCACAGGAGTCAAGTCCTTACCTCTAGAAGCTTGTCACCAACACGGACCCCCGCGCGAGCTGCAGGACCCTCTTCAGACACGCGGGAAATAAAGATGCCCTGGAGATAAAACCATCTGTTATATGTAGAGCCCATTCCTTACCCCTTTGGAGTGCAGAGACTCCTCAGCCCCCTCAGCTCCAAGGAGAGGGGTCAGTCCCTGGCCAGTCCCTGACCCAGAATGAGGAGACATGGCAACCACTCAGGAGCTGGGAAAAGGGAACAGAAACCTCATTGCAGGGCTACCCCAAGGTGACAAGGGGGACAGAAACCCCACTGCAGGGCTGCCCCCAGGTGATACGCAAGACCAGGGAATGACACGTTAACCTCTTCCAGTGGAATCAGCACATGATGCAGCTGATGCCACCAGGTGGAGAACAACCCGACACTCGCAGCCCCAGGACACAGCTGGGAAGGAACCTGCTGCTCCCAGGGCTGCTCCAGGTCGGACCATCCTGGTTCAGGGGCAGGACTCTGCTTGACCCCGTCAACCTCTTGCTTTGGGGGGATTCAGGGCTGCTCCCACCTGGCCCCGAAAGCCCACACAGCTCACACGTAAGGACACCCAACCTCCAGCTACAGAGAACCAGTCCCCAAAAGCAGGTGCCTCAGCAGTGACACAGCCCAGGTCTTACCTCATCATCCCCCTTATAGGGGGTGGAGCCCTTGCCCCCCGCGATGCTGATGCCCAGCCCCCCTGTCTGCCGCAGGATGGTCAGTGTCAGCTGGAAGCAGAAGGGACAGTGGTTATGGGTCAGTGCACCCAAGAACAAGGGACGACTCTTCTAGTAAAAAATAGTAACTCCAAGTCATCTGCTGACACACTGGGGGAGCCGTGGCACTCACGCCTCAGAAGCACCACCACCACAACGCATGAAACACACAAGTCCCTTCCCCCAGCTGAGTCTTGACCCAACAGTCAGCTTGCTCATGATGGACACAGCAGGAGGGGATTCCACCACAAAGCAAACTGGGCAGCCACGGACTGGAGCTGGATCACAGAACAGGGACAGCGTTCGCACCACAGCCCAGCTCTACCATGGGGCTCCCTTTGAGTGTAATTCCATCAGCCACTGGGGGATTCCAGGTCACCCCAGCGTAGTGTGCAGTGACAAGGATGGCAGACTGTCCAGAATACTCTGGATGGATACTTGGCTTTGTTGTATTGATGGAAATCAACACACAAGTCCAAAAAACCCCATCTGCTCTGTCCAGATCCTCTGCTTCCCTCTGCCCCAGCTGCTCAGGATCGCAGCTGAGCAATCCACAAGTCTCTTCTCCTTCCTACCTCCCACCTCTACATACCCAATTATGCCCACTGCCAATAGTTGATCAAACCTGACCTGAAGCTGTTTCTTTTAAGGACACCAGCATGAACCATTCACAATGCCACAGTCATGAGAAGGAAGACAGGGAACATGTGGTAGGATACAGGGAAAGGAACAGGATAGACAGGACTCTCTCTCAGGGCCAAGGACCAAGGAGCTGGTGAGGTAAGTAATAAAAATGAGTAAAGACTCCTGTAGAGAACCAAATTTGCTGTCCTCCACGTCACCTCTTTGGAAACAAAGCCCAGGATGGAGAGAGGCTGCTGCAGAGATGCCAAGCTTCAGTGTCAGCTCCACACGGCCACAGCATGGGCAGCAAAGGAAGCAGGAGATTGCCTTCCCTAACACTTCTCTTCCAACCCTCTTTCACTTCTGCATTGACAGAACCAACATCTTGTGGAGCTCCACATTCTGCTACATTTAAAACAAAAACCAAACCAAAAAACCACCACAAGAAACGTGAAACAAATTGAGGTGCTCTGCCAGTTCCTTCATCGCTCAGTTAACAGCACAGCAGAATGCTCTGGGATCTTCCCAGGGAAATCCCTGATTCTACATCTACCATCAGTTTGCTGCCTCTGGTGCAAGAGCCAGAAACTGAGTAAAATTCCAAGTTTTGGAATACCCAAGTAAGATAGAAATGGGGTAGTGACGAGACAGCACCATGTCCAAGACAGCCCAACTCAAACCAGCTCCAGACCAGACAAACACTTCTTGCATGACCAAGTCTATTAGGAACTAATTACAAAAGCCATGTTTTTCCATCCAGACTCCTTGGACTTTAGAAATGCTCTAAAGACTCACATCTGTATTGTTCAAGGAGTGTTCAGACAATGCTCTCAGGCACATGGTAGGATTTTTGGGGTTGTTCTGTGCAGGGCCAGAAGCTGGACTTGATGATCCTGGTGATCAGGAAATGGTGTAATTCTACATTCAACACAAAAGCTTCCAAGGATGATAGAAAACCAGGTCTTCAGGCAAGGATTACAGACTAGTCTAATAGCAGGATCCCCGTATTTCCCAGGAAGACAGCTGATGGTTCTGCTCAGTGCCTGAATCCATTGGACAGGATCATGATTTTGGACAACAACTGAGGACTGTCTGATGTCCCTGCTCACAGAAAGTCACTTCCAGCTGCATGGGAAGCTGATGATGTAAACTAACAGAAAGATATACCACAAACCCCCTGGATTCCACACAATCAGCAAACCAGTCTAAAAACAAGGAGAAACCTGCCAGAAAAGCTAACTGGCCTGAGGGGGAAGAACCTTCTGTCCAGCAATGCGCACTGGAAAGCAAAACACCAAGGAGAAAATAGACTAGATTAAAAATACTGAGACAACTGCAGCAAAGGGGCTTGAATTAGACATAAATATACATAGGCTGAAAAGAAGATTTCAAACTTCAAAGCAAATCAGTTCTCCCACAAAATCCAGTGTGGTGAGGAACTGAATTGGAGGATGTTTGTTTGAAGTCTATGCAAAGAGTAACTGATGTGAATTTGAACCTTAAGAAGAAGGACTTGGATCCAGCAGCCTGTAATGGCCCTTCATGTTGCAGCTCAGGCTGTTCCTTGCACTAAACCCTTAAGTTATTTGTTCCCAAAGCTCCTCTTTTCTAAGGCTGCTCCTGGGCTGCCTGGACTGCCATGATGTTGAACTGGCAATGAAACCACAGCACAGAGCTGCCCCCGCAGGGACAGCTCAGCTCCTTCCTTGCCACTGCTCCTGCCATGGACTTTACTGCATAGTTTACTCTATGTGTATTTTTCCCCCAAAAGCCAGGGATCCACCCACAGCCCATCTCAGATGATCTGATCTGTCCTGCATCCCATCAAAACTTGCTGCTTCTTCCTCTGCAGAAAGAACAAACCTTCACGGAGAGCCCACCACACTCCCAGTTCCTCCACAAGGGTCCAGCCCTGCACGGAAAAGTGCTGTAGTGAGAGGAGAAAAGTGGGGAAATTGAAAAAGCTGCTACATCAGCTTTGAGCTGCCATCCTTCCCCCTGGGCTCCCATTGGCAACCCATTCACCATCAGTGGCACCAAACATTACCCAGGGAAGCAGTTCCACCTCTTTCCCTAAGTCCTGTCTGTGGCTCTGCCCGTGCCTCTTTGGGGACATACCAAACATGAACAGGGGCCACTTCAACCCAGTTTTCATATGGTTTTTAGTATAACTGTCTTTTAACATGGAATTGTGGAACGGTTTGGATGGGAAGGGACCTTAAAGCTCATCCACCTACCCACCTCTGTTAATAGATTCACTTGCTCCTGCAAGAATTCCTAGCTTTCAAGGAGTAACTGTACACACCGGAAGTGTTGCACATCTGGACAGACTCACTTTCGAGTAGCAGCCAGGGATATCTGGGTGTTGCCCAACAGATTTGGGGCAGTCTGAATTTGCTGCTGTGCCGTGACTGAGGTGATTGAGGATTCCTGTAGCCTGTCAGGGACACGGCAGACACTGAGGCAGCAACCAACTATCACATCCACCAGGCTCAAGGGACAAAGCTCAGAGCTGCTGTACTTGAGAGCTGCTGAAAGACCAAGTTCTTCCTCCAAACACACCCACGGGAGTGGGGTTCAAGGGCTTCGCATCCAGAAGACAGAAAGTTTCTGCCAGCATGGGCATCAATTTATAAATGGTTGTACATGTGGATGCACACAGCTGAGGTCAGTCTGGGGCCTCTCATGACAAGAAAGACACTGAGGGGCATCAGCAAGTACAGGTACAGGAACAGAGCTGGGGAAAGGTCCAGAGCACCAGGAGCAGCTGAGGCAGGTTGGGGGGGCTCAGCCTGGAGAAAAGAAGGCTCAGTGGGGACGATCTCAGTCTCTACAACTCCCTGACAGGAAGGTGGAACAAGGGGTCCAGCTCTGCTCCCAGGGAACAAGGGACAGGACAAGGGCAAACAGCCTCAAGTTGTGCCAGAAGCGGTTTAGGTGGGATACTGGGAAAATTCTTTCCTGTAAATGGCTGTCCAGCCCTGGCATAGATTGCTCAGGGCAGGGGTAGAGTCTTCATATCTGGAAGTGTTCAAAAAACACGTGGATATGGCACCTGAGGATATGGTTTAGTGGTGAACACGGTGTTGGTGCTGGGTTGATGGTTGGACTTGATCATCTTCAAGGTCTTTTCCAACCTTACTGATTCCCTGACTCCAAGTGTCCATTCCTTGCATTTACATGTCCTTAAACATTTATTTGAGCCTGTCATACTGACACAGGAAATGCACAGGGCAATAAATAATTTGGATTTATGTTGGGACAGACATGTGACGATGGACAGGTGTCACGTGAAGGTGAGAGATCCCTTCAAGAGCAGCTGAAGAATCCATTAAATATCATTAATAACTTCTTCAAAAATCGAAAGGACTGGACAACTTGTGTTCAAGAGTCCCAACATTTGCCTGAGATCTCTGAGATGCTTATAGAGCATTTCCTAAATTCTGGGCTTTTGATACCCTGGGACCCCTTATATTGTGTGGATGGACTGAGAGACTACACAGGATGATGCCTGTAACCATCAGCTTCTCATCCAGACACCATTCCAGAGAAGCAACTGAGGAATGCATGTGGCTCTTACCAGGCACACAAATGGCTCTCATGAAAAACAGCTGAAATTTATGAAAATCAGGTCTCTCAAAACCCAAACTATTTCATTCTGAGAAGCCTCGAGACTTGGCTGATGAAGTGAAGATTCACTAAGCAGACTTGTGCAAAACGTGGAACCTGTGATCCCAGACCTGGCACTGACATCACCCAATGCCAGTACAGGTGTGTGCTGAACAAGCCAAGAACCAGGTAAGAGTCATTGGGAGAGAAACAAGAATTTGGGTTCTGTCAAGCTGTACTAGGCCTGGTCTTACTCTAAAGCAGACAGAATTGAAATAATTCCACATGAGGGGAGGCTGGGAGCCTTCCAGCTCAGGAGAGGGAGATAGCCCCTTTTTATCTTTTCATGCCATTAATAACTTTACAGTAGATGATTATTCCATGTTTGTAATCACAAAGGAATGAAGGATAATCAATGGAACTCAATAGGAAACCAAATGAAATATCAGTGGCAGGCTTAAAAAATGGTTCTTAATATAAAGCTCAAGTAAATTACGTAATTTACTGCCACTAGATTCTGTGGAACTGAAATGTATAAAAGGAATGGGAGGGGATTAGACAAAATCATGGATGGCGGCTCCATGGTGCCTCATACATGGGTACGAACAGCCCAGAAATCTTGATCCACAGACTACCAGGAGCTGAGCACCCACCAGTGAAAGGATCCCTCTGTTCTGCTGAGGTCTGGGCCCCTCACCTCCTGTCACCTTGCTCTGACACCATGTTCAGTCAGCGTAATATAACTTAACATGTCAGTTCGTAACTGTCACATTATAGCCTCACGGTTTAGGTTGGACATCAGGAAGAATTTCTTCCCAGAAAGGGTTATCAGGCATTGGCAGGGGCTGCTCAGGGAGGTGGTAGAGTCACCATCCCTGGAGGCATTCAAGGAATGACTGGATGTGGCACTCAGTGCTCTGGTCTGGTGACAAGGTGTGGATCAGTCAGATGTTGAATTTGATGGTCTTAGAGATCTTTTCTAACGTAAATAATTCTGGGATTCTGTTCACCTTGGGTGCACACAGCTGGGACATGGAAGAGCAGGAGCTGGAGGCACTGATTCACCACGAAAGATGAGAAGAGCTATATCTGTCTGGCTTTGGTCAGTGACAGCTCATGGGGACAAGGAGACGGGCTGAAAATACCAGTGAGCAAAGGGGAGATGGGAGATTGCTGTGTGACTGCTGAGAGCTAAATTAACCCCAGAGAGTGGAAAGGGAACATGAAAAAAAAGCAGCCCTGGCAGGAGACCAGCCACGGGACATGTGCTGGAGGTTTCCTGGCTCTGATGTTATCCCTTCCTCTGTTCCAATGCGTTTAGTTCTCAAAGGAAAGGGTACTTGGAGGGCAGAGATGGTGGGCACAGTGCAGAGGAGTTTGAGCACTTCACTGACTTCTCACTGAACACCTCCACAAAACCAATACAAAGCAGAGAACCCCGAACGAGACCTTTGACAACAGCACTGGGAGCAGACACGTCAGGGACCTGCCACTGCTGACAGCAGCACTGGGAACAGATGGAACAGGGGACCAGCCATGCTCAGGGTGCTGCTCTGCTCCTGCACATCCCTCCCCCAGGAGACTCAAGGACAGTGATCACATTTCCCAAGGGAGAAGTAAGCAAGGATGCCTTTTTAAAACATGAAATATGGTCACATTTGAAGCATAAATAAAACTCGAGGTTCCTACAAATACATGAACATTTACATATCATATGAGACTCCTATCTGATAGCTGTGTGCCATGGCTACAGAGATGCATATCGAGATTAAGAGTATTGCTGTGCATCTATGTAAAGATATGATTTAATCTTGGTGCATGAAAGAAATGCTTGCAGTGAAAACGATCCTTCACTGGGACAAACTGCACAGGGAGGTGCTGAGCCACAACTCTGGACGCGATGGGCTGGGGTGCCAATAACCTCACCAAGGCTCCTTCCCCACAAAACCTTGGGCCTTTTAAGGCCCCTTCAGCTTGGGCTGGTTTATGATTCCAGGATTAGTTATTTAATTCATGAACTCCAGAAACTGGGACTTAGGAAGCTGGTACTTCCTCCTTATCACCATTGAGAGCCAGCTTTGTCAGAAGCAGAAAAATAAGGGAATCCTGCAAGGATCTGGGCTGGCCAAATTATGGAATGCAGCAGGACAGGGTCTCTCTGGAAATGAGAACATTCAAATGCTTAAAGAGAAGCAAAAAGCATTGTCCAAAGCGACCGATCCTCAAACCATTTCAGAACCAGAAACAGGACAAAACCCTACACCCAGATTCAGCTGGAACGGGTAACAGTACAACACATTCTATTTCATCTCTTCAGCAGAACAGAATTTTTATTCCTAATCTTACTGACCTTTCTTGTGTGGTGAAATCCTTGGAGCAGTCATTCTTTTTGCAGCATTCCACTATAAAATTCCACTGGAGAGTCTTCTCAGCCCAGCAATTTCAGACTGTTCTAAAGGTCTGTTTTGCCCTCCATCTAATATACAATTACAAGACTGCAAGACTGGGGAGTTTACAACTTTCCTATAATCTACTTCAACGCTGTGCTGCTAAGGGCAGGCCTTGTAGGAGGAGAGCATTTATCCAAGGAACAGTGGAATACATGGAAAAAACTCTTTCACTAAACCCGGCATCACTTGCTTTAAAACATACATGCAGAGGCATCTCTAAGTGCACCTTGTTTGGACGTCAAACCTCCCCAAGTCCTGAAAGATGCAGGAAGAAAAGCTAAAGGTATAATATCGGTATGAACAAAGGTGGCTTAAGAGAATTCCCATCCAGGAACAGGAACTGCCATAGTTGAAATGGAAAAACAAGTACGGAATTTAGTGAACCAAGGTCTGAATAAACTCTCTCATGTTGTCTACAGTTACCACACCTGAGTTCAGGTACATCAGGTGAAAGAAAAGGCAGTGAGAAAGGCAGGGAATACATGGAAATCCCTCTTACCAGAGAACACCGGAGGAATTGGGTTTCTCTAATTCAGCAAAAGGAAGGATGGAAGAAGTCAGGACTGGTCTCCATAGAATTACACCAAAGACAAGCAGGCAACGGGTCAGCCAGCAGGGAAGACATTGGACAAGATAAAATACAATGAAAACAACAAACTAACTAATGACAGATTAAAAGTGAGTTTTCTAATCACTCCAGAAGCAGAAATCTGGAGAAGTCTTTGGCTTCTCCCTGGAGGGGGAATCTGCATGTGTTTGCACACTGCATAACAGGATGAAACAATCTGTATTTAATAAAAGGTTTGACTGACTTATTAACCAGAGCACAGAGTTGGGTTGCCAGTCGTGGTAGGAGACTTGACTTCAGCACTTCTTCCAAATCATCTGTTATCTTCTTGGCAAACTCAACTTTGTTGCTCTTGAGTTGAGCACAGCTCTTTTTCCACTAAATTGTATCTTCCAAAAATGCCAACCTATCCCAGTCTGGCCTCATTCCAGTGCCCGCATCCAAGCTGGCGATTGTTTTCCACTACAAAGTCTTGGAACTTTCTGGGAGTTCCTGTTCTCCTCCACTGACACAGTCAGAACACGCTGTGGCAAACAGGGAATTTTAAGGCAGGTAAATGCTTCAGCACCCATAATTCCTACAGGGGTTATTGTAATGCCTGACTTTTGTACATAACCCTGGTACCAAGCAGCAAAACCCTATATCTGTTACACACATGGCATTTGCCTAGTGCAGAAGCAAGGACTGGATTCGCTGTAGCACTGTGTTTAAACATGTAATTTTCTCTCCATCAGTCACTTCTCTGCTGCTTTCCGCTCTCTTTGTGAAGGTCAATGAGATGATTGTGTGAAAGAGCAAAACCAAAACGATCCTGCCCCACTCTTGGAGCAGGGAAAGGAAACAGCAGATACGACTGCATTTGCGTGAGAAATTCCACACTTTGCTCCTTGGTCCTTAGAGAACTCTGGATCAGATAAAACTTGCAGCTGAGACAGGGATCAATGATGATGAACAAGCAGCAATCACACAAATTAGTCTTCAATCTCTGACACTTTGTGCGTGATTCGTGTCCAAATCGTGTCTTAAGAGGTTTAAATGTGAAGGGTCATGGCCTAGGAAAGGTGGCAGAACACTGGCCCCAGGTGCTCAGAAAAGCTGTGGCTGCCTCATCTCTGGAAGAGTTTAAGGCCAGGTTGGACAGGGCAGGGAGCAACTGGGATAGTGGAAGGTGCCTCTGCCCATGGCACAGAGGTGGCACTGGGTGACATTTAAAAGGTCCCTTCTAACCCAAACCATTCCATGATTCTATAAAGAACACTGAGGGCCCTTCAACCCAGTAGGAAAAGGTCATAAAAGTATTTTGATGGCAATAAATTAAAAGCCAGACAAATTAAAACAGAAAATATGGCACATTTTTCTTTGCTCAGTAGGAACTTTGACCATCTTAAAAATTAAATGAGAGAAATGGGAGTGTTGTACTTTTTTTAACATCAAAAAGACTCCAATCTGTCATATTCCATTCAAGCCAGGTGAGCAAACACAGGTGATGTGACCTTTCCTGCGCTACACGAGAGGTTTATTAAACTCTTCTGGGTTTAAAATTTATGGTTAACATTGTGGGAAAATCAAATTTGCTACATAAGAATTCCAAGTCTGACAACACTCTGATGAAGCACACTCTTACCCCATAAATGCAAAACCAGAGCAAGGGGAAGAGCTCCACATGTGCAGCAGCAATGAGCAGCCCCACGCAGAGGGCCAGGATGGCTCCCAGCACATCCCAGTGCTCCACACTACATGGGGAGCCTTTCCATGGCTGAGTGCCTGAGCTTGGGATGCTCCAGGAGGCACAGGATGGCTCCCAGCCCATCCCAATGTTCCACATGATGTACGCCAGCCTTTCCAAAACTGGACCCTTTGAGCATGGGATGCTCCAGGACCAGGCTGGGCTGTCACACCTGCCGCTGGCAAATACTAACCGGTGCCAGGCTTGAGGCTGGCATTCCAACACAAATGGTGACATCCCTGAGCAGTTTCCACAGGATGAGACTCCTCCAAGGAGAAGACTTGACCCACTCCTGACTGCAGAGCAACAGCATGACACCTGAGCAGAAGCAGCAAAGAAGTTAACATCCAGGATCTTTGGACACCTTTGCTCCTTCCCAGGGAGCGGAATGGCAGCTCCTTCTGCCCAGGCAGCCCTGGGCAGAGTTAGAGACAAAATCTTGTCGATGTCCCCCAGCAGCACAAGCTTTGGCAGTGCAGAACCCTCTGTAGCTCCTGGAACCTGCAAGGGCTCTGCAGGACACAGGTTAAGGCTGGGATGTGGATCCCAAGGATGTGGATGGCACCAGCCAACGCTACAGCAAAGGAGCATCAGGCACTTAAACATGATTTGGGACCCTCCTTCCACTGTTCCTGCAACCTGCCCAGCAGCTTTCCAGGCCATTCCATCAGAACTATCTGAAAACAGAGGTCAGGTCTAACCTTGTGCCATCAAACAGGCACTCAAGACACCCCTTTTCTCCTCTCAAAGCCTCTCTACATCCCAGTACAGCCACTTCTGCAAGGCAAATGGGGATGGAGACAAAATACTGGGAACAGAGCCAGCCCTGGAATCCAGATATCCACCATCGGATATCACACACTTTAACAAAGTTACTCTCTTGCTGCAGCAGAGCCCCACTGGCACCAACAGCAACAGGAGCTCCGGGTGTACCCGACCTTGGGTGCTGGCAGAAGCTGGGCATGTCCCTCCAGTTCTGACCCAAGAAGATCAGTGTCCAGCTCATGATTATGGTTTAGGATTGAGGAACACGCAATCAGGGATCAGTAGCCCCTTTTCTCTCGGGCTGTATGAAATTATATAAGGAATGTGATAGCAGTATCATGAACTTCAAACCGTGCTGCTCAAAGGGCACCAGGCTCTCTGCTCTGCAATGCTCTTGCTCAGTTCCACCAGCCCACTGATTCTTCTCAAGGAATCACCCCTGGAAACAGGAGGCAGATGCCATTTGGAAGTGTTCAGGGACATGCTGGTCAGGGCTTGGAGCAACCTGGTGTAGTGGAAGGTTCCTTGCTGAGCACTCCCCAGAGCTATAGGACAATCAATTATTCCAAACCAGCTTCTCAAAGTTGGTCTGCCCTTGGGTGACTTCAGCTACCACCACCAATCTGGAGGATCTCTAGCATGCTGGTCCTTGAACATGACCAAGTTCTTCTTCACAGTAAGGGAACAGATCTCTGCAAAGGGGACTGTGCTGAGGGGACACCAGAGCCAACCTGGGGCCTCCAACCAGACACATCCAGGAATCACAGTATCACTTAGGTTGGAAAAGACCTCCAAAATCAGAAGATTACGCAAAAGAGAAATGCAAGAAATACTATGGTGGTTTTCAGGGACCTAGAGATGGAGAAAGACGGAGAAATCTTCAGGACCCACTAACAGAGGAACACATCTGAGCCAGCTCATGTTCTGCCTGAGCGGAAAGGATTCATCACTTCCCTTCTGGAAAGCCTTACTCTAAAACCAAGAAAAGTCTCCGTTATACACCTGATGGAACAGCAGAACTAAGTTCTCAGAGACATCCAGCCAACACTCCCAAGTAGCACATGGGTCTGGTGGCCCTGTACTGTCTGTGCCACAGAAGAAATCTCTGTGCAAGCTGTCAACATGGATGCAGTTTCTGCCTCTTGTCAGTGGCAGGAGCACTCTGCTTCCAGCAGCTCCTGGGAAACCTGCCTGCAGAAAGGTACTGACCTCATAGATCAGGCACTGAAAACCTGAAGACAAATGCAGGAAGCTGATCACAGTCAGAGGATGAGCCAGGCAGTCAGCCACAGGACTTTAACCATCAGCACATTCACCATCCTCATGCCAGGGGGTTTGCAGTCCCTCTGATGCCACCTGCCCCTTTCTGACACCTCAAGGTACTGCATGTTAAGCCTTGAAGGGATTCGGGGGAGGCTTCAGGACAAATCATTGGCTCCAGTCCACTTTCCTCAGGCAGTGGCCGAGTGCCCTGAGTGAGATCCTCCTCCTTTTACCAAAGGGTCAGTACACAGCACTTGGCTGATTCCTGAGGCCTCTGCTCCTCCAGGTTACCCACACATCCAGAAATAACCATTTATTTAATTCTACTTCTCCATCAACACACAGCAAATAAGAACCGAACTTCCCACCTCAGCCCCTTTGATTTTTACACCCTTTCCATCTCACTCCTGCTCTGCAGCAGCCACTCTCACCTCAAGGATGGGAAAGGAGGAAAAGGGGAAAGCAAGGAGAAAACAATCATCATGTTTGTGATCAGCCAAGTCCAGAAGCCACTTAACCCAGAGAGATCAGAGTTCCCCCTACAACAATGGGTGAGGCTGGGAAGCAAATCAAGCAGGCTGGATGATTTTTGGCAGAGAGAGAACAGTAGGAGTGGTACAGACCTCTTCCTCCTCAATGCGAGCAGGTTCAATCAGCAGATTATTGGCTTGATCAAACGACACCCCCTGTTAGGACAGGAACCAGCAAAGAGGCATGCGGATTAGTGGAGCATCAACCAAACCCGCCACCACGACCACCACCACCACCCAACACACGCACGCCACGCCGGAGCTGCGCCAGCTCCCGGAGTCACTGCTG
>VWPU01022846.1:0-55264 GCA_013398955.1 Callaeas wilsoni | reverse complement strand
CGGGGGATCCCGGCGGGGCTGCGGCGGAGCAGCCGCAATGGGGAGACTTCTCCGTGTTTACCGGCTGAGCTCCCGCCCAGCGCACGGAGCGCGGCGCGCCCGCTGATGTTTCACCGCGGGCCGGTGCCGCAGCTGACGCACACCCGACCCCCGGCTTAACCCGGCCCGTCCCCGTCCGGGGACAACGGGGGAAACGACAGTCTGACGGGAAAATCTGTTGTTGTTTTGGTTATAAAAGTAATGTCAGAGCCGCTGTTCAACTTGAGGATGCTTATGCCAAATTTAAAGACCATTTTTTTTCCCTGTCATTAAATGTTTCATAACCTGGCTAATGGTCTCGAATCTCCCTGCCCAGCTGGTTGGCAACATGCGGGATAGGATGATCTCTACTTTCCAAGTCTCTCTGTTAAAAATGTGACTAAAATAAACAGTTCCTGTCAGGAAATATAAATTTGCTCCACAAATGAGGTAATGCTGAGGGATTACACCTGTTCTTACCAAATTATCATTTTACATGGGATAGCTGGGGTACTGCTTTTCTCCCAGGAACTAGCCCTGTGAGCAGAGCAGTGCAGGATGATGGATACAGGTGCTTGGTGCAGTCCAAAAACCTGCATGGTTTCTGTCCTGGCAAAGGGTTCAGCTCCCTCCTGCTTGCACCTCAAAGTGTGTCCTGTATTTTGGAGCTTTCTGGAGGTTTGAGCTTCTTACCATGCTTAAATGTCTGTCTGACCCTAAATAAGAGTGGTAGTTAACTACGAAGTTGAAGGTGCTTCCCTTCTGAATTCTGATTGCTAAGGTCAGATGTTGGCGAGAAAAAGAGAAAAAGTTTTGTGGGTTAATAGCAAATTATTCAAGTGATTTAACAAGTAATTAGCAAGCAAATACCTACTACAAATTCATATATAGTGCTTCACAGTGAAAATAGCTTTTTTTTTCCCTTCCCCAGAATGTCATACCCAGGTTATCCCCCTTCTGATGGCTACCCTGCTTTCCCAGGTTATCCTGTAAGTATGGCTCTTGAATGTGTTGCATTCCTAATGCATTTATATTCTGTGAATACCCCTTCTGACTTTTGCTCCGTGTGTCTGTAAAAGAGTAGCTGTCAGTTCATGTACCCTATTCTCTAGTCATTATGGTCTGTTTTCATCTGTATATCTCTGAGGATTACTTTACAGCTGACACACAAGAATGCCAAGAAGGAAGTTTAGTTTTTTTTAAATGACGCCTGTTGTTCAGAAAGGTCTTTGATTCTTTGGTCTCATTTTATTTTATCCTTTTCTTGTGAATTTGGTTTTTTAAATATAGCTGTCTCATCTCAACAATTCTTTTTCTTTTTTTTTCTTTTTTTTAAAGTTTCTTCTGTAAATAGGAGGCCCTTTACATGTAGGGTTAGAGGTAATCTCTGAACCAGTCTGTATTCAATGAATTCATTTAAAAGACCTTTTAGACTTGTTATCAATGATTTCCTAGTCTCATTGATGATGCCCAATGTGATAACCAATTCCAAAAGTGTATGTGAAATTACTTTTTTCTGCTGCACTGGTAGTTATCTCAGCAAGGCTTTTGAGGATCCTGATTTTGTATTTATGAATCTAAATTCCAATGAAATCTTTTTGTTGTGTTTGGCAGAGAAATGGTAGACTGTACCCCTGGAGAAATGAATATTATATAGCCTGGGCACAGGAATTTGGGGGTAGAAATCTTGGGGCGGCCAAACCCAAGGAGAACATTTCAGCTAGGCTTTGCTGCTCTGCACTTTGTTTCTGTTTTCTGGGGTCAAGAATGAATGTGTGCTGTATGTGATGTGTGACCCAGATTTGTAAAGCTAGTCAGTAAAGATGATTCCCAGCAAGTGAGTAATGGGTCATCCATTATACTTCATTATGAAGCTGATTTTGAATACCTGATTTCTAAGATCATGTATAATGACTTTTACCTTACAGAGGTTTCCCTCAGAGATCCAGTTCATTTAAGTAAATATTTCTAGTTTATCTTAATGCTAATAGCAACCTTTGTGGTATGGCTGGTAAATCATACATGTAGCAAACCAAATATATAGGTGTTGGGCTTGTTATTTTTATTTAAAACCTGTAATAGGTGTTCAGTCTAACTCAGTGATCCAGATTTAGTCATTGCATGTGCATGCTTAATAACCTGGATTCCAAAGGAAATGGAAAAAAAACCTCCAAGAAGTTCTTACCCTGTAACATTTGAAAATACTGTCTGTGTAAGAGAAGTTTCAAAGCTACGATGCTCTTTCAAGTCTTGTAATGGGGTGAGCTCCTAATGCTTCATAGAGAGCAAGCCGAGCTGAGCTCACCTCTTCTTTGTGTGGGATAGAAGGAGCAGCTTTCCAGTAAAGGACCAGGTGTCCCAGTGGCTGACAAGTCGACCATGGCTCAGTGTGGTGAGTCCTCAGGGAGGAAGGCTAATGACACACCAGACTTTAGCAAGAGCACCTCTGGAATACTGGGCCTGGTTGTGGCCTCCCAGTACAACAAAGACATGGACAAAGAGGAGCATGTCCAGGGAAGGCTGCTTGCCTGGAGAAGAGCAGGCCAAGCACAGTCTGTTCAGTCTTCTGCGGGGTGAGAAATAGAGACATTGGAGCCAACTCTTGTCAGAGGTACACAGTGAAAGGGCAGCTAGCAAATACAGGTTGCAATTGCAATTTGGTTTGAGGAAAACATTTTTCTCTGTAAGAGCAGTCAAACACTGGAACACAGCCCAGAGAGGCTGTGAATTTGCCATTCCTTGTATATACTGAAAACTCGGCTATCAGGCCTTGCATGACCTCACCCAGCTCCAAAGCTGGCCCTGCTTTGAGAGTGGATGGGATCACAGGCCATCCAGAGGTGACTTCCACCCTGCAGCACCCTCTGATTCTGTGTCAACATAGGAGATGCATCAGAACACCCAACCAGGAGGACTCCATCCAAGCTTCAGGAATTCTGCTGCTGCTGCTTCAAGCCCTACATCTAATTGTATATTCATGTTGGTATTATACACATGGACATTTTGGCAGCTTGGGAGCTTTTACTCTAACGTGCTGTTACCAGGCATACAGACATCCCATTTTTGTGTTTCAGCCGACAGGACAGGAGTCTGTCTATCCACCAGCTGGTCAGTACACCTATCCTGCCGTTCCTGGAGGATTCCCTCCATCAGGAGGAGGGACCTATCCTGCAGCACCACCAAATGCTGGGTTTCCAGGAGCAGCAGGATATCCTGCCCTAGGGGGCTACCCTGCTTCGGGGGGCTTCCCTGGAGCTCCCCAGGCTGGAGGAATGCCACCTTATCCTGGAGGTAAGATCCTTTGTTAGAGTACCAGTCAGGAGTGATTTCCAGTGTAACCATTCCCTGTGCTTGTTAGAAATAGTAAATAAAAGCAGCTTTGTTCAGTGATCAGGCAGCAGCATGCAGGCAGCCAGCCAGGTTGCCATGCAGCAGCAAATACCTGCATGCTGATGGCAGAGCCTTGGTGGTTCTGGGTTACTGCACAGACATGGAGAAACTGGTCTCTTACGTAGCTCTGCTCGATAACCTGGCTCCTGTATTGTGTCAAGAAGTCAAGTACAAAATACTAAGTGTGCTAAAGTCTGGTGGTTTTTTCCCCCTGGCTCCTCCAGGCCCTGGCTTTGCTGTGCCTCCCACTGGCCCTGGCTTTGGTGGCTATCCACAGCAGCCTCCTGCCCAAAGCTATGCTGGAGGTGGACCAGCACAAATTCCAGGTATGTCATATATAAGAAACTTCAAGCATCCAAGGTTAAACCAAGAGACCCCAGGATAGGTAGTAACAAATTGGGCCCTTACCTTTGTTACTTGTAGCTGTTGAGGTTTGTATGCGGTGCACCTCCTGCCACCTTTCTTGACCAGGCCACTGAAGGGCTGATGAGAATCAGCTCTGTAGGTGCTACATCCAAAAGGGATGGCTGTCCCTGAATAATGGTCATGATGCAATGGTTTAGGTGCTTATCCTTTCTCAAACTGCAAGTACCTGATGAGAACTGTGAAATCCAGAGTCCACATTCAATGAGTATCTAGCAGTTCTGTTAATCTCAATTGCATTTTTCAGATCTGTGTGTTCACAGTGATCCCTGGCACACTGGAGAAAGAGGAAAGGAAAATGCACACATTTGCTTAAAAGCAGTGCAGTATTTGTAATGCTTCGAGTAGTCAGTTACTATAGAGATGATTTTTGTCCTGGAATGTATCAGTTGTGTTTTAAAGAAATTCAAAGCAGCAAAATCTTTTTGGTTTATGATTGCTCTGTTAGCTCTGGTACTAAGTTGCTATTAAAATGATAAGGAATGTGCATATATATTACGAATAAAAATAAAATTCCAGTATAAAAAAAATATTTTAGCTTTTGTATTCACAGTACTTTTGATCACAAAATGAGATTCCTTTAATCCTTTTTGCAGCAATGAATTCTGAATATTTATTGTTTACATGCTAGGCATTTTAAAGTGTTTATAGCAGCTTTTAAAGGGAGCATGGAACACACATTATTCATTTGTTTGGGCTGTCTTGGCTTCTGTCAAAATTAGCAGAATTTCATGAGGAGAGATCCTTCCAGTTCCCACAGCACCAGTAAGTTTAGTAGTTTTAGAATTGCCTTGCTAGTGTATGTACCAAAAGGCATCTGTGATTGCTTCTTCCCGTTATTCCCAAAGGAAGAAATTCAGTTACTGATTGTGGTAGGTATCATTACTTAGGAAACAGGTTGTGTGCAGTGGTAGGTCTGGCTTTATATTCAGATTAGATGGCATTTCCATAGTAAGAGGAGACCTAATTACTTTCTCCTACCTTGTTCTTTATTTTCACTAGTATATCCTGGTGGACAAGTACCATCCCCAATGCCTGGTCCGGTATGTGCAGTTTTCTTTTCTATAATTAATCTTATGTGACTTCTGTAGTTTTAATGTTTTTACAGCTGATTTCCAAAGGTTTAGACTGTGTTCTACATCAGGAGTTTCCCTCTACCCTCAGGGTAATGTTGCCCTGATTCTGTGTTAGAGGAAGAAATGGAGAACTAACGGACAACTCCTTCTGAAGTACTGATTGCAGAGCTGTGGTTTTAATTTGAATTTGTATTGTGCAGATATCTAGTTACATGTGACTCTTATTTTCAGCCTGCTGCAGTGGTTCAGTGTACCCAGGGTACAATTCAAGCTGCTCCAAACTTTGATGCTGGAAGGGATGCAGAAATTCTACGCAAAGCTATGAAGGGTTTTGGTAAGTAAGCAATAGAAGCTTTAGTTCCTATTGATCTAACTGCTTAATGCCATTTTGTTATTTTCTTAAGTTTTTATTTAACTATACTTCCCCCCCACAAGGTTTTCAAAAGTTACATTTTCAAAATGGCCTGGGCTATTTAGTACATGAAGTTACACAGAAAATTTGGTAGACTTAAATAGCAGCCTCTTATTATGTAACTATGCCCAAATGCAACAGTATAAAATGCACAGTTTTGGAGGGACTGTATTGCATTCTTACATGACACTGCCCTTCTGTTTCCAAGGAACTGATGAGCAGGCCATCATAAATGTTGTTGCTAACCGCTCCAATGATCAAAGGCAAAAAATCAAGGCAGCTTTCAAGACTATGTATGGCAAGGTATGTTCACTAGTTCTTTGAATTGGTAAACAAACCCAAACTTTCAGCTGCTGCTTTAACTGCCTAGTTGCATTTTAGTCCTGGGGAATGATTTGGGCTTTTTTAAAAAATGCACTTCTTTTGGTTATATTCCTTATGTATTGGGAGACATCTGGTATTTGACATAGTGTTGTTCTGATACCTGGCAGAAGCAGGGGTGGGGGAATGCTGGAGGCTGTCTCTGTCCCTGACCACTCAAAATGCTTGATAGAAAATGATCAGGCTTAAACTGCCCTTGTATTAATCTGGAACTACTGAGTTTTTTATGCACACAAACCAGCACTGAAATCTTCTTTTTCTCAAGAAACAAACAGAAATGATTGAGGATTGGATAGGAAATAAAAGTCCAGGTTAATTTAATTTCTTCCCTCTGTCATTTTTGCAACTTAAAGTGAAATCTGGTAGTTGTGGCATTTTTCAGGACCTAACTAGGTCTTAATTAGTGAGGAGATAATGGAGAAGAGCTGAGCTGTCAGAGATTTGGACAGAGAGAAGTTCTGAATGAGAAATAAAACAAAGCTTTACAGGAAAAACAGCACAAAGGTAAAAAGGTAGAAATAAGTAATAAAAGGGAGTTCTAGTTTGATCTTTCTTCGGTATATAATCTATATATGCCTAACACTCTGCAAAGCCCTTTTTGTGTTTATAATTGAACAGGATTTAATTAAAGATCTGAAGTCTGAGTTAAGTGGTAATGTGGAAGAATTGATTCTAGCCCTCTTCATGCCTAGTACCTACTATGATGCCTGGAGTTTACGTCATGCAATGAAGGTATGGTGTTCCTGTGAAGGAAACAGTTTAAAACTATCTTAAAATGCTCATCTGAGAATACGTGGTCCCAGCATTGTTGACAAATCCGCTAGTGTCACACAAACCCTGGGATTGCAGGGCTTAAAATTATTTTCTGCTGCGTCCCCCAGTTCCAGACGATTTGTGAAGGATGAGCCAGTTCAGGGCAGATGTCCATTCAGTAGAGGAGGAAACGCTGCAGGATAGAACCTTGTTCTCTACCACTTGGACATAATTTTTGCTAGAACCTAGGAAGGGCCAGGGTGTTGTTAAAACCATAAACATTGTTTAAACTAAAGGTATATGCCTTTCCTTACTAGGAACAAACCTTTGTTACTGAAAGGTATTTTTAGATTATCTCCTTTTTCCCACAAAAAGACAATGAAAAAATAATTTCTTAAAGTCAGATGATGGATGTATCTGATCAAGTATAAAGACAGCATTTAGAGATCAGGTGAGCTAGCTGGTGTAAATTTTTAACTCTGGTAAACTGGTACATCCAGTTTACTGGGAAGTCTTGCTTGAGCTGCAGCAGCTAGCAGGTGGCTGATAGTGGAAATTAGTAACTCAACTCATGTATGAATGCACACCTTTTAGAGAACGTGGAGCTTAAATGAAGATTGGCCTTTAAGGGGAATAGCCACTCGACCATTTTCAAGAATTCATAACCTAAGATTACCTAGAAGTCTCACATACATCTCCTCTCCTATCTAATCCTTGCCTGAATTGAGACGACCATGCCAGTAAGGTCCCCCTGTACACAGAAATTTCAATTAACTTTTATTCTGGGGAGAGGGAAGCATCTATAAAAAGTTCCACACTGGGGAAGCAGCCACATTTGGATAGGGAACACACTTGTGTACTGATCAAAATGGAATTTACATGTGTACTTTTGACTTTAATGATTATCATAAGGCTCTACCTTCCTTTGGTAAGTTTCCAGATTAAGGTTGTCAAAAAACTTCCTTCCTAAACCATTTTCCAGTTAACTTTGACCAGTGTCACTGATGTGGATGTATAGTTTTGGGGTGTTTCTCTGAACTGGTGCAGAATGGCATTTTTGAGGAATCTTCATTCCATCTTGAGTATACAGTAGACTTGGTGCTTTCACACTGCAAGGATACTATTCTTAAAATGTAGATTGTATTAAGTTTTGAAATACCAGATGACTGCCTTATTTCACAGCTGAAGAAAACTGCATAGGTAGTGCTCTGTAGTTATGCCTTTGTTTTCTCTGCCTACAGGGAGCAGGCACTCAGGAGAGTGTGTTGATTGAGATCCTTTGCACAAGGACAAACCAGGAAATTCGTGAAATAGTGAACTGCTATAAATCAGAATTTGGAAGGGACATTGAACAAGACATCAGATCAGACACTTCAGGACACTTTGAACGATTACTTATATCTATGTGCCAAGTGAGCTTTAACTTTTTAATTTTTAAATTTTTTAAAATAAGATAACAGTGTACATACAGTCTGATGTGTTTAGTCATAATGGCTCCATAAATAGCCTGTGTGTGCTTAGCAAGAGGCAGGTTTTTAAGAAATTAGCCCTGGGTCATTAATTTATTCCCTAAGATAGGACACTTCAGTCCCTCCTCAAGAGATACTTCTTATCTACAATCCATGATGAATTGTGTGACCTAATTTAGCACCCTTGATTAATATCAGAACTTACGTGGAACATTGTGCAGATGCAACCAAGTGCTTCCCTAAATCAGTGCTCTACACTGCTGTTAGAGCAAGATGCTTTTTATTTTTTGCATTTTTTAACAAAGAAATCTGGGAGCAGCTGATTGGATAACCTCTGTGGTATGTGGAATGCCTGTGAGAATCTCTACAAACAAGATAAGACATGCCACAGGGCAAAACCTCCCTCCCAAGTTACTCCATATTCTGCCTTCTCTTACATCACCAGAATTAGGGAGGTGCTGCTGTTGAACTCAGGTGACCACTGGAGCTTGTTTATCCCATATCATTTACTAGGGCTCATTATTCTTCATTATTGAAGAATAATAACTTGCAGTTACCCATATTTGGGAAGAAATATGTAACTAATGCAACTTCTCACAGTTCTCCAATCAATTTGCCTATTTCTGTTAGAATTTCTATGACACTCCTCAACCACATTGGGCTTCTACTTTTGTGAGAGTTCAGCTGTGCGCTAGATATTGGTTAAAAGTCAAAATCCACAAGAAAGCAAACCTGGAGAAGCTCATGCTGCTAATTTTTATTTTGATAAATCCAGTAGTTTACAATAACTGACAACCACATCATTTAAATAGTATATTAACCACTATAGATACAACAGTATTTGAGAGAATGTATTCAGCCTGCTCAGCCAGTATGTTTAGCAGTATCCATCCATGCACCGGGCAGCAAAATGCCAAAACAACCACCAAAGCACATAAAATGTCATATAAGCCCTACTGGCACAAGTGTAGTAAGTGCCTTCTGGAGACATTCTTACTTGAAATAAGCAATTTATAAATAAAATAGGAGGGAAACCTGAGATATTTCAGGTGTGCATATTCAGTAAGATAATTCATTAGTTCGTTTGGGAAGAGTCTTTGCAACTTGAAGCCTAGAAACAAATCAAGAGAAAGCTTACATTATTAAGTCAAATAGAGAATTAAGTACAGTACTTAATTAGAACTATGAAATGGTTTGTAGGGGTGAAGTTATCTGAGTCAGTGTATCTGCAGTTTAAAGCATGTCCTACAGATAGGCTCCTGAGCCACTTTTATATTTCTTTCCTATGAAGAATATTAAACCAAAGAGAAGTTTTAAAGCAATGTAATGTATTTCAAACTGCTATTTCTCTTTCTGCTTCAAGCTTTGAAGATACATGCTTGGGATCTACGTACACTACAAGCAGTTAAAGCATAGCCTTCTCTGTGAAATTTTATTTGAAATCTGTTGTCTTTGAATTAAGGGTAATCGTGATGAGAATCAAACTGTGGATTATCAAAAAGCTCAAGAAGATGCTCAGCGTCTGTACCAAGCAGGTGAAGGAAAACTTGGGACTGATGAATCTTGCTTTAATATGGTTCTGGCAAGCAGAAGTTTTCCCCAACTGAAGGCAACAATTGAGGCATACTCCAGGGTAGGAGTTCTTCACTGATTCCAAATAAGCTTGGTCAATGCATTTTAATTTAAGCTTCCTGTTGTTACTGCATTTCATCATCCACATACCAATCTCATTTATTTGCAGATTGCTAATCGTGATTTATTAAGCAGCATTGACCGAGAATTTTCTGGAAACGTGGAACGTGGTTTGAAGACTATTGGTAAGTTATATGTTCTTCCCTCCCCCCTTATCCTTTAGGAATTAAATCTAAATGTAACCAAAGAAGAATCCAATTCAGCACTGGCCATATGGCAAACGATCACACTATCAGAGACTGCTAGCACAGAAGTAGCTTCAGTTATTCAAATTATTCATCTTGCACTTAAATTAAGAAAATAAGCATCCACCATGAAGAAGGCAGTTTCAAATAAGAAAAGGCCACATAGAAACTACTTGTCACTTCTCTGGGAAGGCAGGCAAGTGCACATAACCAAGGATCACTGGTTAGTGCTTGTAGCTGTATAACTGAGAGTTCTGCAAAAGCGGCTACCAGTGTCACAGAGCCATGACTGGGTGTGCAGCTCCTCAGCAGAGACAGCTGAGCCACCCACACAGATAACTTCAGCGCCAACATGTTGGAAAGGCACAGTTCCCTTTCCACCCCTTTCCCCACCACAATCTACCCCAAAAAGCTCAGCTATGGCTAAGGACAAGCTTAGCAAAATAGAAGATGTTATTTTGAATTCACTTTTTCCTACTGACTTGCTATATTAAAGCAGTTCAACACAATTCAGCACAATTAAATGATAGTGAAAATCAGTAATATTTAGTAGTAAATCTGGAGACACCAGTCGTATCAGTGCTTACCCAAGTGACAGCAATTCTGTAGCCATAATAGATAAGCAAAAACTTCCCAGAGTATATTCTACTCAAGAGTTTAATGGGAAAAATTCAGGCCTGAGAAACAGGTAGAAAAATAATGGCTCATCTCTGAGTGTGAACAATCTACCTGAAACAAGATCCATTCTGTAACTACAAGAGTTACAACTACTAGAGAACCTTCTGCCTTTGTGCTTTTCTTAGTGAGAGTCTAGCAAAGGAACACGAGTAAAATACCTTGTGTTCCAGTACCAGATATCCAAGGAGAAGAACTGTTTTTGAATTACCTGTTTGAGAATTAAGACTTCAGAGAGCTGTGAAAAGCACTTCCAGGTGTTAACTGCTAATAACCGTAAGTTTTTGTGTGAAGGAGTAACTCGTTCGGTCAACTTGAAAATAAGCTTAGCTCTATAAACAGGTCCTGCTATTCTCAGTAACTGGATCTTCATTAAGATCAACATCTAGCTGTCTACAGCAAAAATCCTGAGTTGATCCTGGCAAGTATCACTATACAGAATACATTATTGGAACTAATCCTAACAATATACTTTATTGCAGTGCAATGTGCTTTAAATCGCCCAGCCTTTTTTGCAGAAAGACTTTATTATTCTATGAAAGGAGCTGGCACAGATGATTCTACCCTCATCAGAATTGTAGTCACTCGCAGTGAGGTAAGAAATTTTCTCCTGTGTCCTAGTCACATGTAGCAGAAAGCCATCTATCCAAACCAGCTTGTCACTTAGTCCTCCTTTCACAGCTGTAAAATCATGTACTGCATGAAGCTTTTATGGGGCTCACATTTAAGTGCATGTGTTAATTAGTTTTAAAGCCAGGCTTCACATGGTAATTTCATTAACTCTGGCTAGATAGTAGTAACTGCTTGTTTTCCTTTTTAACTGTTGTTGCCTGTCTATGTAGCAAGTGAGCACCTCCAGGTGAGAAGTTCACCTGTTCAGAGTTAGGACAGCACAATCCTAACAAAGCATGGAACAATTGCTGCACTCTGCTTTGGGAGCTGCTCCTCTGTCCTTGGAGGGACCAGCTGGCCTGTCCACTGCACAGGGTTAATCATTGCACATCTCACCCTTGGCATGTGTTCTCTAGTTCGCAAGGGAGGAGATGTGGGGTGACTGTCTAGGATTTAAATCATACACTGTGGTTGAGTTTTCTGCCTTTTTTTTTTCTCTTTGCATAGATTGACCTTGTGCAAATTAAGCAGATGTTCACACAGATGTATCAGAAGACATTGGCTACAATGATAGCAAGTGATACAAGTGGTGATTACCGGCAGTTGCTGCTGGCAATTGTTGGGCAGTAGAAGATTATCTGGTTTTTTGGTCTGTTTTTTTTTGAAACAAACTGAGGGACATGAAACATGCTTTAAGTAGATACTAACTATCCTTGTAAAAGAATAATTTTAAAGGTTGCATAATCAAATACGCCTTCTTGATGATTCAGTAAGCTTTTTGCACTTACAATGCCTTAATTTACAGCACATAATATTCTTTATTGTATAATAAAAGATATATCTTGTCTATTAGACCCTAAGCCTTAGTCTTTTTGACCCAGACAAAACCACTTCCCCTCTACTGGATTCCTGCATGAGTCTCTGCAGGAGTCAACTGTTTCAGCCAAATGAATCTCCAGCACTCAACAAAACTGCTGACAAGCAAAGCCTGAGGCTGTGATGTAAAGCATTTTCCTCCCCATCCTCTTTTAATGTGTTTCCATCATAATGTTGAAAAACATGCAGGTTCTCAGTTTAAGTCACAATACACTGACAGTGTAGGGGCCTCGGCAGAATATGATTGTACAGCCCCTATTAAATTCCATAAATTAGTGGTTAGTTACCATTATGCTTAAGGCAGCAAGGGAAAGGAGAAATCATCTTGGATCTGATTTTAAAGTCTCTCCTTGTAAAGGAGTGGGTTATACAGCAGCTGACCAAGCAGTGAAAGAGTGTTTATTTAATAGCTAACCTGTAAATCCAACCCAAAGCAGTTGTGACCTACACAATATAAATGGCTATGTGGATGTTTTCAAAGGATTTAAGGAGAACAACTTTGAACAGCACATTTGTTTTTTTTAGAACGATGCAGTGAATCTGTTCCCAGCCATAAATTTAAGAGAAGCTTCAAGTCCAGCAGTAATAAGCAGTGTGTTCCTTCAGCAGTGCTTTAACAAGTAACAATTGTATTATAGGACACCCTCACACAGACAGCAAAAACCTATTTCCAGTATCTCTCAGACAAAAATTGCTAGGGCTCGTAGAGCTGGTTCCAAGATGCCAAGCCTTTCACTCTGCACAGCATGAACATGGAGGTTTTTTGCACAGCAACAACAGATTATCAAGTGTATCATACCAAAAAAGCTTATGTATTTTACTTATATCAGTGGTCTGCAACCTAAATCTGATTTTAGACTAGAAACTTTTTCTGATACTGAGAAATACTGTTCAGCTGGGTCAGATTAATTATTTCAAATACAAAATAGATGGAAGTTGTTTTGGAGAGACTAGAAGACACCCTACTCTGCACTGCTTTGGTCATCCTTGGTGCAAGTATCCACTGAGATAAATATACATGTGTGTATATAGGTATCTACCTGTCAATAGCTTTCCAAGCTTGACCAAGATTCTTACAAGCTTTGCTTTTTGTTTCTTTGTTCTTGAACAAACTTCCTTACAAGTGAAGCACCTTAACACTTAATAACTAAAGCATATTAGTGCATATGTATCTTTTTATGTGACTGACAATCCCTACCACTTCACGTGTCATTCAAAGCAGAATATTGACTAAATCTGGCTCATACTATCACAAGAAAATTACCAGATGAATAGGGTTCTATGTTCTATTCTGTGTGAATGTAAAACATTTACCTGTTTTATGGCAAAAATATTTTCATTACATGCTAGCAACAAAGAATTGTTAAATGAGTAGCAAGAATTGAATGATTGACAATGAAATTATACCAAAAAATAGGCAGGGAAAGACTGAACAGATACTGTCTATCCTGCCTCTGAACAAGCCTTAATTTTCTACGTAACTTATGTAATAGTGCTTTCAGATTAAACATTAGGAAAAAAGCAAACTGTTATATGAGTCTTCCCTCCAAAAGTGTTCAGACTCACACCAGAAGAGACCTCCCTGTTTCTAAGAGAAAAACAGCCTTGATCCCAACCATCTGGCTTTTTGCAAGAGGGCCAATCTTCACAATTCAAGACATAAGACTAGAGCGATTTTTCCATTTCACAAATTGCATTTAACAAGCTTTGAAAGGAAAGTTGTCGTTTCACACTATAATTTTGGGAGGTGAAGGTGTTTTTTTGCCATTGAACTGGATATAGGTAGGTTGTGAACTCAGCTGCTCTTGTCTGGCTCAGCAAATGGCAGCACATTCCCTGACAGCACAAGTTCCTGCTGGAAAAGAACCTCCCAAAACCTGACCCAGCTTGGTTTGTACTTCTGCTTCTCAGTTCCAGCAGCACACAGCTACACTCCTTGGGGCAGCCAGAGACCCCAGCCCACCTCTGAATACTCACTGATGGTGCCCTCCAAGTAAGCACACCACAGATGATGGTCCCACCCATCAGCTCAGGGAAGAAGTGACGCACACGTGTCTGCTGAGCCCAGGGCAGGGCAGGAAGGCACTGACCACTCCAGCTCAAACCAGGAACCTGCCATGCCTCTCACAGCTTTTGCTGCCTGTCAAAGCCAAGCCTTCTCCCCTCCCTACCCAAGAACAGACTAAGGACATATAGATGACTTCTTTTTTTCTTCCCCTCCTTAAAATGCTGAAAGCATAAAACAAGTAATGCAAACTACTTACAGTTTTCTGGGAGTAAGGATATAATTTCTTCTCCCAAACAATATAAGAATTAGAGGCAGCTCCAGACTCCACCTTACAGAAACACAGGAGCAAAAAATGAGTGCCTACTTTGCAAACAGGAACACCCCCAGACACAACCCTGTTACCTGACTACTTGCCTAAAGGGTGACAGGAGAAACACAGCATGAGAAACCAGGCCAACAACTACCCAGTGATTTTCCTTCACTGCAGATCTGCCTTCATATCTGGCAAAAACTACTACAGACAATGGATACTGTAAGGGTACACCAGCAAAACAGATACTGCAAGGGAATCCTCACGCAAGTGAACATCATTGCTGCTGGGCACTTACTGCCATACAAGTATCAGAACCAGTTCTCTCCAATTACAATGAGGTCTTTCCACACAAAGAGTCTATCTGTATTTTCTTCATAAACACAATTCCGGCTACTCGAAATCCTCATCACAACCAAGATCTGAGTATCAAATCAGGACAAACACTTTGTGAGGTTGAGACATTTTCCACTAGCACTTACAAGGAGAAAGGTACCATCACCATGTTCATCATAAAATTTCAGTCATGCTTCATAACAGGTTTCTGTTCTGCTCTAATATGACACCGTATGCAGACTGTACAGCTCGCAGGGATGGGAGTGCTTCATAAAAAAGCCAAAAAGCTTACCATTTTTAATTTGATCTTCTGGACTCAAACTCTGAGAAGAATTTCCCATTAGAATGCATCTGCAATAAAGTAAAATGGAATATTAGAACTCCCCTTACCAACAGTGTGTCACTTATCTTAATTCTCATCCTGTTCAGCAGCTTGTCCTTAGTTTTAAAAAAATATGCCAAAAGGCTAATTCGTGTGTCCGTACAGAGTGTCAAAACAAACAATTTTCCCCCTCTGCCCAAAAAGGTGCCCCAACACACTTCAGTAGATGAATGTTTAGTTCAAACCAACATAGGAAACACAGCTATGCATAAGAGTCTTTCTAGAGTCCACTAACCCTGCACTGACAAGCCTGTGCAAACCAAAAGTGGAGGTCTGGTTTACCACAGACAAAACATTTCTGAGAGAGAACTCTAAAGCAAAAAAAAGGCAGCAGGAATAAAATTTAAATTAAATAGTGTTTACATTCAACTAGTTCTCTGCAAGCTAAATCTGACCTTTAATGCTATTATTTTGAATGACTTAAATATTGAAGACTATTTCTAAACAATTTTCAAGGTCAGATTAGACCTATGTATGCCAAATAAAACCAATACACAGTGATAGGAGCCGCAGCCCATGCACAAAATTTATTGTGTGCTACCGTTTATAAAATACTTGAATAGTTCAGAACATGCATAAAATTTCCAACTTAGGGGTATGTACAGATTGTAGTTTATGGCAAACGAAAAAAAAAAAAAAAACAAAACAAAACAAAAAGAAAAAGAAAAAAAACGGAGATGAACTCTAGTGACGTAAGTTTCAAGTCGTGTTCCAGGGGATGAGAAGGACATGTAGTAAATGTCAAAATATATAACAAAGTACACTGGCAATCAGTACAGTCCATTATTTGTGAACAAATTAGCACAGGGCTTCAATTTTTATTTTAACCAAGCAGTCCTGTAGATACCAAAATACATGCAGTCTCAAGTTTACACTTTCACTAATGCCTTAGCAGTTGAACAGAGCAATTGCTTATGCGCTGCTTTGCTTAAACAAAAAGTATGTCCGATAACAGGTTCAGTTTCCTTTACAGATTTAAAAATAATAAAAAGCTTGCAGCTATTCAGCCCAGTGATTATTAGCTATCTATGCAACCGTAATACTCACAATAAACTAAAAGTACCCATAACATCTAGGTAACCTATAGATGTACATCATAGGTCTATATATTAAATATTCGCAAAATGAAAACATGCATACACAAAATACAATGCCAAGCTTTACAGACTTGATATGAATCAAAATTTACTTAAACAATGTACAAAGTTCAATTAAAAGTACCTTAAAATTAACACTTCCATATTTTTCTTACTTTTAAAATTAGTATATATAATTTTTTTTTTAATTCAAGGTGGGGAAAAGTCTTGAAAAAGCTGGGCAAAAAAGTTTCTAAATTAAATATTTTTTTAAAATCTGTGTTCAAGTAATAAACATTCCTACATAGAAATCTTCTGATACGCTGTAACTAAAAAATACAGTGAATACAATATAGAATTAGCAACATCTAAGGAGTAAACCTGAGGTCAGCATTTTACAGAATAACCAAGTGAAATTTTTTGGCATTTTTTCTGTTATTTAAAATACAGTTTTTGCAGCCTCAGATATTTTAAGACCATTCTAATCTATAATTTTAAAGACATATCATGAAACCAATGTCCATTAATAAATAGTTAGCTCTTAGGGTTGTATTTGAAAGTCTGATTTAAAAAAACAAACAAACAAACAAACAAACTACCTCTACTGAAAGAAAAATCCCATTTGTAAACTTAAAAGTGTTGACAACGTAAGCGTAAGATGCTAGTCTAGGTGTGCTTTAGTGAGAACAGCCCGATCCTTTCCCCAGATCTCTTCCGAAGCTGCAGCAGCCAGTGATGGACGCCTGTGTGAAAGGGTGAGGCACACGCTCCCAGGAGGCTGGGTCACCGTGTCAGACAGGGACTGTTGTCTCAAAAGCATGATGGTCTCTCTTCAGCGGGATCAGGTCAGATGGTTTTCCACCTCGTATTAAGTAGTCACTTCAAGTGATCCCCCTATTTCATTTGTTGTCACATCAAAAAGCAGTAATCTAGGAATTCTCAGGCAGGACATGAGTGAGTAAACCAGAAGCTGATGTGGTCACTGTGCATTGTTGTTGCCAGTTCCATTGTTTCCATTGGCATTTGCTGTGTTTATAGTATTAATACCATCTTGCTGAAGAGCATCTTTTCTTGGTGGCATTCTTTCATTGATCCTATCCAAACCTTTTGCTTCTTCAAAACTGCAGATTTTATGTTGCGGAGAGAATCCTCGTATTGCTTAACAAAATGCAAATTTGATATGTCAGTAATGGAAAAATAAGTTGAAAGCATATACTTTTTCTAACAAATGATGTTTAAAAAAAGGTAAAAATCAGCCAAAGAAACTTAGGCCCTGCAACTGTACTTCTAAAAGATTCTCTAACCTGCTTTCCTGAGATGTTCACGGCAATCATGATTTCAGTTCATTACAAAAAGAACAAAGTATGGCAAATATTCTGCAAGTAGGAATCAAGGGGTTTAAGCCCACTTGATTGCTTCTGCGTGTCCCTGGTGGGGCCAGCTATCACTGCTGTGCTTTTGCTGCCCAGCTCATCGGGCTAATCTTAACATCCCCCTTCTCTTCAGGGCAATGTCAGTAAGATCTAAGCAGCACAGCAAGTGCAGTGGAGGCAAAGCAGAAAAGGGTTACAGAGGTAGTGGCAGATTTACATCCTGCACACGCACCGATGGCCTGATCCTGCAGTTTTCATGCAGGCAAAACTGCAAGATGTGGTTCACACTGTGCTAATCATGTGGATGATGGAAACGGACACAACCACAATCACCAAGTTAGCACTGTGGTTCAACAATGGTATCATTTAAATACAGATGTATTTAAAGTAAGTATAGAAAATAGGTACTATTTTGCTACTGATTGTTTTGATGAATGAGGTCTGTAGTTGAATTTACACCTGAAAATGGCTGACCACATAATAAGACTGAAGTCTTTGGGATGAAAAAATTCTTTGGAGATTTAAGTACAGCTTTCCACTCACAACAACAGGACCTCTTGCAGGTGTGTGTGAGAACAGAATATGGCACTTGTTTATATTTTTGGAGATCTGACTTCCTTAATTAAAAAAACAAAGAATACAGTCATTAAATGGTGCTTTGTGACTAAATCTGAAAAACCCCAAAGGCAGCTCTCTCAACAGTTATGCTGTTTGTCATTCACTTCATTGAATTCTGAGCAAGAAGAAACTAAATTCTCTCTAAAAAGAAGCAATCTGACGTTAAATACTCTGAAACAAATAATTTTATGGCATTTTGCTCAATACCACTAATAGAGGACGTATATACAACTTATTTAGCACAGAAGCAGTAGTAATCCATTGAATTTAATGTCTCATAAATACTAGAAATAAATTTGAAGAATTATATTCAAAATCTATAGAAAAAAAGTTATACGTCTTGCACTACCAGATATCACAGAAAGTTTAAAAAAAAGTTCAAAGCCATTAAATATATTTTATGAGAAAAGGCATGCATAAACAACCCTCCTTCCACATATAACACTCCCTCCCCACAATCAAACAAAACCTTCAGCTGAATGCAGAAAAAAACCACTAAACACTTATATTTTTAAGAACTTCAAGACAACACCACATATCACAACATGCTATTATACAAAAACCTACAGCATATTCTGTAAAAAAAACAAAAAGAGACCAAAAACCCCCAAGAATTTCCCTAAAATATTAAAGATAATCATCATCCTAAAGCCAGAAATGAATGTTACATGTAAAATAGATGAATCAATGCAGTTGATTCATCTCTGCTTGTGCAAGTTGAAAATAAAACACACCCACACAGAGTACTTTTGAATTCCCTCCCAGACACCACAGATCTCTGCCAAGGGCAAAGACTCTGATCATACCTTTTTCAGCCTCAATTGCCTCTACAGTGGCTGTACAGAAGTGAGCAGATGCATGCAAAATGAATGAGAAAGATGAAGAGTGTAATATCGCATAGCAGAAAAGGCAATGATCAATTTAATATAGTATGCTACGCCAGATTAGATTACAATTGGTTAAAATGACAATTAAGTTTTTGGGGGATTGTTTTTAAGTCTAAATGAAACTTTTCTGAAATTTTAACTAATAGAGTTTATCAACTAAAAGCCTGTCAAAAGTAACACTAATGAACTGATGTTATTAACTATACATTTCTGTAAGTTTTGGTTGTGATTTTTGTTTTGTTTTTTTTTAAGACAGCAACAGAAAACGTCAACTGATGCTAAAGTTGTGGTATAGTTTTAAAAAATACTAAAAATCTATTTGAGACTATTTCTGAAGATTAAAATCCATTAGTGATCTTAATTAAATTACTAGGAAGGACACTATAAAAATAACACTACCAGTATTCTCATACTAATAAATTATTTTTCTCTTTATCTTTACCTCTCTGAAATTTAACTAGTACTTCAATTTCGCACAATTTTTTAATTTTTGATTTTTAATATTTTAAGCTAAAATGGGCATCTCTGAGAACTGAATCGTGAAATTTAAGCCATGAAAGACAAATCTAGAAAGTCGTATTTACCAAGTCTTGTAAATTGTTTAGTTGAATCAACAACAAAGTCTACAGCAGGAAGAGGTCTGGATTTAACATAGTCTTGGTGAATTAATGTGAATATGAAAAACATCTGGCTCACTAGCTGTTTTTCTAGCTAAGTAACTATGACATCTGCGGTGATTTCTTACGTGCAAGATCTTTCCTTATAGTTTTAGCTCTAGAAGGCAAAGCTTTAACATAAAGTTGTTATTATTATTACAACCTGAACTGTAGCTAAGTCAACAACTTTTTACCTCCCCTACTATTTGCCATGTCTTTAATACCACAATTTCAGAAATATTGACAAAAATAAGCTTACATAGTGGTAAACCTACTTGTGTAGTGCTTCATACATACTGTTAACAACAAAAATCATGGCAGAGTATTCAAGCAAGTGCTGGGGAAAACAGCTCTATAAGAAAATAGGGCATTAGATCAGAATAGAATTCTTTAAAGAGATTTAAGTTTATTACTTCTCATTTCCTATCCAATAAAACCAATCACCTACACTATGCCTGCACTATGTTATGTATGAATTGCCTACACTATGTTTAAGCTCACTGTTGCATAAGATTCTAATTTTCACTGAGATAGTCTAAAAAAATTGGATACTTGCATTAAGTATCCAATAAATACTATTTTATTTAATAAAATAATATGAAATACTTCAGGGAAATGCAGCATTTTGAATTTCATATACTGCTCTTTCCGTGGAAAAAGGGCAGTTCCAGAATTAAATCAAAAAGCCACTTGAATGGATGGTTATTTATGTTTACGTTAAGGGAAAGAAATATTCTCTATTTCTAAAAACAAATTACTTTAAGAATTGTTTTAGAAAGTCACCAAATACATACTTTCTAACTATAATCAATGTGCCATACAAATATGAAACTATGTAAAAAAACCACCTCTTTCCACCATTTCCTGTTACCTGTGGAGTCTTTGTTTTCAATCTTTTCCTGAAAAGATCACGAATACTGATTTATCTCTGCAAATTAGGTAGTTTGGTCATAAATACAAATTTCAAAATTTATTCCTAGTTCACGCTACTTACAGTACTACTATTCCAAAAAGACCTTGGAATATTCATCACAGTTAAGAAAAAGATAATTTTCAACTTGACATAAAAGAACAAACTGACTGGAAAATACAAGCACTTAAAAAATCTGCAGAGACTCAATTTGGAAAATCATTTTGTTGGATTCTCTTCTGAGGGTATGTCTAAATTAAAACTGTATTCTTTGTAGACTTTGATAAACTTCAAGTAAATATTGGATCATATTAACAGGTAATTCTGAAGTCTTTGCTCTGAAAATTCTCAACTGAGAGCTGATTTTAAGCAACAGGTTTCAATGGCATTTCCATCCTTAATTTCAGTTCTCCCCTTGTTTTACTTAACGGATGGATGTGATAGAAAATCCTTGCCAATTTTCAACATAAACAAAAAAAACTATCTTAACTGCTTTCTGACTAATAGTAGAGGCAGTAGTTCAACTAATGTCCATGGAAGTACTTACAATTTTTAATTTAGACTTGTGTTTTGTATGTTGCTGAGTAAAACTTTAGGTATTTTGTTGGTTTTTAGCAGATGTTGACTCAATTTGGAAGCTGATTTTATTGAATTCAATTCACAAAATAAGTCACTAGGAAATGTTATTTTAAAGAACAGTACTTAATATGATCTTTATTACTTCAGCTACTATAATGCAAGCAACAAAAATAATAAAAAACCAAATTTACATTACAAAAAATTTAGAAATATACAAAGGCCATGATTTTCCAAAGTCTGTCTTTATCCTAACACATTAAAGCTATCCAAAATTAAGTTATGATTAATTTTTAGAAAATATATCCATATATTCATGAAAAAAAAGAAATCATACATTGACATCTCCCATAGGATGGAGGCTTGCATTTTTTTCCAGAATTATCCTTTTGAACTGAGTTGTCTTTGTTTAAGCCCTTCCCCCGGGCTGCTCTGTGCTGCAGTGAGGCTCTGTCCCAGCGCTGCCGGCCGGGATGGCAGAGCCACCGGGCACTGCTCCTCCAAGGAGCAGGAGAGGAAGGGCCAGCAGCTCTCAGAACACAGCAGCTGGGCTCAGCAAAGTCCTGCCAGAACAGTGGCATTTGCTAAGACCCAGCAGGGAATATGTTACTGACATTAAGAGCTATAATAGGTGTATATGCAAAAAATCGCATATGTGTGTATATCTATTTGTCCTGGTAGAATAATTTTAGCCCAGCTCTCTAGAGAAATGTAGATATACGCTCCAATTTCTTACAACTTTCAAAGCTGCTTATAGATTTAACAGCAACTAGTGTAACTAGACCTTTCCTCAATGTGCCATTGAAAAATGAGCATTTGTAAGACTGAAACCAGGAAAACCTTAGGCATGCCCGTCAATTCTGTGTATTTTTAAGCAAACAAAATAACAGAATAAAAAAATTACTTCAGTTAATATTATGTTCTTTTATTTTTGCAAGCCTAGACTAGTTGAAATTATTGATAGTATACTGATCAACACAGTACAAAATACTTCAAAGAGTAATTAAGTATTTGTAGTAAGAAATCCTACTATAGTATCAGTGACTGTATTTTTGTCAAGAATATAAATTCTCTGATATTACAATGGTTTAGAAAATTGTCAGTTAGTGAAGTTTTATTTTATTTTTGGTTTACTTCTACCTTTGCAATTGAGCATTATAATTTGAAAACTACTTTTTAAAGACTGAAACGGTAACATCCTTATCAGTAAAAAGAAGTTACTTCAGTTTAAGAACTAACAGCTGGCATGATTTATTTTGAACAATCAACATGACTAAAACAGATAAGGTATATTAATGTAGTGCATCAAGGAATATTGCCATCAAAAGTTCTAGTCAAGAAAAAACCCACACCCACAAAAATCCAGAACGGATTTTGCATACTTTCCAAATGTCCCACATTTTCAGTAATGGTAGAAAGTCATATGCTTTATGTAAAAAAATTTTCTAGTCAGTTTGATCCTCTCTGGTATTTGTAATGCAACATGGATAAAAATTTGTTAAATGAGTGAGAGGAATGCAGACTCATTTTTTAAGCATAATAAAATTTCTTATTAAACAATGAAAATTAAAGCTAGAACATACGCTTTTGGAATAGTTGAATGGATTAGGAAACATACACCATTTCTTGTTATAGACATTCACAAAACAATCACATACATACACTGGACATATAAACTTACTTGTAGACATTATATGTCCACTGAAAAATGATTTAAAATGTGACATTTGTGTCTCAAAGCTATTAAAAAATAGCTTTGATAGTTTAATAGAAAATGTAGTGAAAGGCTTTCAAAAAACTACATAGAAAATATAAGGAATTCAAATAAACAGTCTGAATCATGAAATGAGAAAAGCAGCTACTCTTGGAAAATAGATTGTGCAAAAAGTGGTATTCACATATCACAATCTTTCAATAGTTATAAAATTCAGTGGTGCCATACAAAAGTTTTATACTTCCTAGTAAAGCCTGAAGTTGGCCAATAAAAAGTCTTCGAATATGTTAAGAGTGCTGCCGATATGAAGTCCAGTTTCAGACTGGTGTTTTTTTAGTTATTCACCACTGTGAACAGAAAACATGGACTTCATTCTTTTAATACACTTGGTACAAGCTCATAGCATTCTCCCTAATCCTAGTTAATCATTATGGGCCTTGTGAAAAATATGATCCAATGATTCAACAAACTAAAAAAAGAATAAAAACCTTTTACAAAATATTCAATGAGCCAGATTACAGGTATATTTTGTATAGAGTTCTTTTTATTTTCATGCAAAAAAAATATATGCACACTTAATAACACCCTTTTATTTTGATTTATTTACAAGTTTTAAATTCAATCCCTTTATTCTCAACTGATTTTATAACAAATGATTGAATATTTTTCAAGTACATAATTGTTCAAAATGCACAATGTGCAGCAGCAAATGCAGCAAACCTCAAAAACAAGGTGCTACAACATTGCTTCTACATCAAGAGACAGACAAGTGTCTGGGATAGTGGTTTAATTTTAACACTTATACACACATACATCTATACCTAGAGAGAGACAGACAGATCTAAGAAAGCAGCTACATCTGCAGAGGAAGGAAACAGCATGTTACAAGGACAATTCAGGGAGGTCAATTATACATAGAACATTTGACAAACAACATAGAGAACAAACTTTGGCATTAATTACCAGGGTACAAAACATAGCACATTCCAATCTGTCAATGGAGTGTAATATGGAACTATGCAGTCTGTAGCTGTTTGTTAATATTAATATCAACAAGTATTTGACATTGTCAATGAGAATACTAACACGACTATAATAAAACCATTTTAATGGAGAGCAGACAAGTGATGCAAAATTACACTGCCATTTTTGTATCTGTAATGATTTAATGCCTCAATACAAGATCTGTAAGGTCACCTCACCTGAAAAATTGTAAACTAAGGAAGCTCAGAGACTGAAAAACATAGCCTGACACTGCTGAACTAATTGGCTTTTAGTTTTATACCCTGGTTAAGTATCCATTTCACATTGCCTGATTAACACATAACACTATGCTTGTATCAGCCGCTAAGACAAGAACTGAAAAGCATAAGAAATTCCCTGCATGCATTATGTGTGGTGTTAGCAAAAGAGTGAGATGTGCCCCAGTCCATCTGAGGCACAGCAAGTTGCATAACATCATTACCACTTTGCAGGGTCTGTCGTCCTCCAGCCAACACTCCACTAGGTAACATTCCAGTGGGAGTCAAACCCTTGAGTGTCAGCACACTTTCACTCTCCTCCCTGGTGTGACAAAAAACAGTAACAAAACTTTAAATATCTGCGCGTGAAAATTTGCACTGAAGTAAATTTATGGTTGAGGAAAGGGAGAGCCTAGTTTTGCTGTGTTTAAGGGCATGTCAAGACTGAATGTAAATTCAAATTCAAACAATTTAAAACAATACCAGTCTTTCCTCCGCCTAGGAGTTATAAATGCTGGCTACTTCTGAACCAAATTCTGAGCAGTTATTCACATGCAGGTTCATTAGCTTTGAAATGAGAATGCCTCATGAAGTACTGAACATATGTCACTACCATAAAACAATCCCCAATTTTGTTTTAAGTGTCTCTACTTTGGGAAATAACTTTAAAAAATTACCCCTATTTGAGCAATTATTGTCTGTGGAAAAACAGACATTTGGGGTAAATATGATGATGAAATCTCTAGATTTAAAGAGGATAGGGTATTTTTTAAATAGCTGAAAAGAAACAAACTAAAACTGAAAACAAAATCCCTCTACTCCTCAAGTTCCTGGTAGGTCAGAAATTTTCGGAGTCAGTCCTGACCTCCTCCATTACATCCTTGATTTCAGTCTTTCTATCTGGTATTGCCTTTCCAACACTCTTATTTAACAGCTGGACAAATAACATGTAAACTAAAGATAATTTTCTCCAATTTCTTGAAACATGTCTCAAAAATTACTCAAAAATATTCTTTAACAAAAAATTCCAACAGGGTGATTCAATATACCAAACAAGATTTTGTTGCCAGTGATCTCCCTGAGAAATGTTTGGCATTCATTATCCTGAAACAGAGATGTTTACCTTACATACGTAACAGGGGTTTAGGAAATCATTCAAGTACCTGAGAACAGAGAAGACTCTTGCCATCTTGCCAATTGCACGAATTTTGTTCCTGATTATTTCTTTCCGTGCGGCAGCTGTACCTACTTTCAATAGAATAAGAAAGAGTCTCAAGCTCATGAGTATTTAGAAGGTCATTGTTTTAAAGTGCATCAAATTTAACACAACTGTTTAAGTTCAGTACTCTTCACAGAAGGTCAGTACCCAAACACTTAAGGACACTATGTTACCGAATTAGAGCTTCGGAATGCCATCAAAACCACCATCACCTCTGTGTCCACAAAACATACACAAAAAAGTTTAGATTGTTCACAATGATTTCCTAAAGCTAGTAAGCATCTGAACTACCACCAGTATGGTGTAGTAACTATCATAACTCATTGGCTAAATTTTACACTTTAAATTCTTAGTTCTGACATCTGTGTATCTCAAGATGTAGGCAAACAGCCCAATATAGAAGCCAAAGAGATACTAAAGCTACAAAAAATAAAGATTTTCTAATTGTTACACAGCTGTTCAAGAGAAAACAGTGGTTTTCCTTGTTTTTATGTCAGTTACCCAAAACAACTCCATGAAAACCCCCCAGAAAATAAACAAGCAAAAAATTGCAGTGGTACCTTTCTTACCACTTAAGTTTGTGTACCATGTCATCTTAGGTTTGCATCATTTGCAGAAATTACAAATACCAAAGATCTGGAGTAAATACTGCACATTCCACAAGGCAGAGAGATACCACTTGTGACAGACAAAAGTGAAGACAAAACTCTGAAAGGAGGCTTGTGATTGGGAAGAAGAGCCACCTTTGCCTGCCTTGACACAAAAATGGAAACGCCTTTCTCCAACACTATGTGTTGCTGGTTTGTTTCAATGTCTAAAAGTCATCCTTCTCCTCATCTTTCTTTCCCTTTGCCAACTCCTCAATTTCATTAAAACAGTAGAGGCAGACAAGGAGGTATCAAAACCAAAATCCTTACTTCTCCTCAGCCATTGGGGAAGGAGAGCATTAATCACATCAAGGTAAGAGTAACTCAGTGATACTGTGAATTGAACCACAGGGGACCAAGCATGAACAAGCTCAGACAGGTCTATTAGGTATTCCAGAACTTCCATGTACCAGTGTTGTTCAGTCCTGGGAGAAAGGCACACAAGAAGAAGTTGCCAACTAAATTGCAAGAATGTAGAAGAGAAGACCACAGAAGTGGGCAGAGGAGAGCCACAGGTCCACAAATTCGCCTACTTGCATTCAAAAAGGGAGCTGCGGAAGAAGCTGTTTTCCATCCCTGCTCACTAGCATGGGGCTTCCCCTTGAGGGTACTGACACTCAGGCACAACAGCCACACTTCTCAGGCCACAGCTGCAAGAACACAAGGCCTTCTGTGGCACAAGAGTGGGTAGACTTTCCACCCTGAACACCAAACCAAATAAAATACAAAAGATAAAGCATATAAGGGCAAACAACAACAACAAAACCACTCAAGACAGAAAAGGTAGTAACAAGAAAAAAAGGGAGCAAGAGACAACCTTTGTATGAACACAGTGAGATAAACTTGGGGTATGACAAATACCTGCCAGTCCACATAAATGAAATGAAAAAGCCAGGAACTGCTGAGTAAAGGTTTTTTTTAGACAAAGTTACAATTTTAACAGACATCAAACTAAAAAAGTGACAAAACAGGTGGCTCAGGAAAAACTTGTAATGGGCTAGTATGAAACACTCGATTTTTACTGAAAATAATTTCCTTGAAATCTTAACTTTTAATTTTTAAAGTTCTAGAAATTTTTACTTTCTTTGAACACTATTGAATAGCCACTCGAGAATCTGGAATGAGAAGGGGACTCTTTTAAGGGCTAAGGGAGACATTGAATATTTCTCTTATTTCTCTTTAAGTTCCTCAGTTTTCCTTCTACCTACACCAATTTGCAGGCTTCACTGATGCCAAGCTGTAACGTGCCAACTGGAAAGACTTCAGGCAGTGCTAGTCCCTGTGCTTTCAAATGAGAAAGATTGCTTTGGGAGTGTTTGGTTTGAGAGGGTTTTGTTTGTTTGTTGGTTTGTTTTTTTTTTTTTTTAAAAGATGATCTCTTACTGTCCTGGCCCTCCAGAAGCAACACAGCCAAGGCAAAAAGCCAAAGGCATTACTCCAGGCTGCAGCACTGCACTAACATGGCCATTGGATCCTGGTTACTTAGAGAATGGCATCTGCTTGCAGAAGAATGTCTTGATTCCACCCTAAATTATAGGAGATATGACAAGGAACTTCCCCATTTCCCATTCCCAATGCCTGCACAAGAAACAAATTCTGAAATGCTGACACATTATGCCCCAAACATAACTTCTGGAAACATGTCTATAATCTAATGCATTCCCAAGTATTTGAAATATTCTCTGGAACCAACCAATTTATACAGAGAGAAAAATTATTATTAGGCAAGTAGTAGCCAGAAGAATTTCTCTGTACAGAACTATCTACCCTGTGATTTCTGAAAAACAAGTGATAGACCATGAATTTAAGTTAGTAAGTAGGCTTCTTTTTACAATTTGCATCCGGCCATCTTCAAAATAGCACAGAGAATCAAAAGGTACTTTTTTTGACATCTCGGTTAAGAAGACGAAATGTACTACACAAACCAGGTTTTGGAACATTTTATAAACACATTCCATGCACAACCTTAAAAAAACAGCTCATGAGGAAAGTATTAAAGAACAAGACAGACAACTGAAAGCTCCCTACACATGCAGGACCAAAGATAAAATTTTAGAAGTAGGTAAAAGAATGAAATTCTACAAAAGAAGGAATGAAGAAAGGAGGAAAAAAATTCATGCACAGAAAGACAGATGTCTTGAAATATGACTTCTGATAACAAAATACACAAGTCTTTATAAAAATCCCATTAAAATGGTTAATAATCATAAAATGCTACATAGTATCTCTCAATAGAAAGGTATTTTCTCATTAATACTTTATATTGTCAGGTTCTGTGAAGTCATATTTCAAAACATTCCTACTCTGTCTGGTCTGTACCTTTTTTATTGCCATATATGAGTCGCTCTTCAGATGGAGAGTCCAGAAAAAAAGGAAGTGAACGATGGAGAAAAAGGTGAGTGAGACAAAAAAAAAAAAAGATATTTAACTTGGCAGTGGTAATAAAGAAGGAATGGAGAAGAAATGTGAAAAAAATAAAATGGAAAATTGCAACACTTAAAAATGCATTCATCAAACAAGAAGAAGGATTGTTGAGAATATTTAAAATTTGACGAATAACAAGTGAAAGCTTGAAAGTCAACAGTTTAAAAAAAAAATCCAACCACACAGAAGGATAAAGCATAGACAGTACCTAGGTGGCATAAGAGATGTATCAAGCAAAGAAATTGTTAAAGGAGACAGAAGAATAAAATAATTCAAATTAGAAAACTACAGACAGGGCATATGCAATCAACTGATGACTGCAACTACTCTGGCAAACATAAATCCTAACGCCTCAGAATACCACCTAACCCTGCGTGGTGCAATTGCTTTATGTTGAGTTTAGTAGATTTACTTGAATAAAAAACAGGAATTGACTGTTGGCAAGATCACTTTTGAGACTTCTTCCATGTTTTCACATTTCTGGCAACCATCTAAATGGCAGCAAAGTTGAAATGGCTCAGAACCAACGCACTCCAGTGGAAAACACACAGCTGCTTAGCACAACACTGTTCTGCTATCAAATTTGAACACAGTAGTTATCAAATGCTAAGAAAGGGATTGTCTCTCTAATCTCTTTATAAATGATCCCTTCATGTTCCTCAAAGGCTGCTGAAAGTTTCCTTCCTCTTCCCCCATCAACAACAATTCACCAGATCAGTTCTGTTATTGGATAAAATGAAGCAAGTCTGAAAAATGTTTAGGTGTGACATTAAGCACTTCTCTAAAAAGCCCAACAAAACCAAGTGTGATATGCTAGGTCTTCATGTCAATGTTGCTTTCTAATCATCATGCTACAAAGATCTCTTAACAATCTACTGTATGACAGTTTAAGAGACAGAAAGATGTTATAATTCATTACATGAACACACATAATACAATGTACACACACAAGTTGTCCCTTAAACTCAAACACAGACTTAAACTTGCATTTCAGACTTTATTTGTAGTATTTTGCCATAATAAAAATTGTATCTAATGTTCTCCTACATTAACTGTTATTGAAGGACAATAATTAAGAAATTTGATGTATTATAATACATTTATTCTAAATACTAGCAAAGTAAGTTAGTATGTTTCAAACTTTAACTGTCAAGACATTTGGAGAACTTCCCACTAAAAGTTTGTTTTATATTGAAATCAGATACAAGTATTTGCAAAAAGTTTGTTTTAAATAGAAACCACATATGAGGATTTGCAAAGGTTACTATTACTACTTCTTGATCACAAACACAAATGCAATTCCTTTCTCTGCCCCAACGAAAGCATTTTTTTCTACAGAAAAATTTGAAGGCAATTTTGTTCAAATGCCTGGCAATATTAAGCCAGTCTAAGTTAACTATTGTTTACAAGTTATTACCATTAAGAAGATTTATGTATCTTAAAGTAACCCCTACCGTCAAATTGATCTTCTCCCTCTGTCATCAGCTCATCATCAGAGCAAATGCTCAAAACATTCACCAACATTTCTGTTACTGTATAGGAAAAAATAAACCTTAATTCATTCTGTGTAGAACTTAAAATATTTCCATGCACACAAGATATAGCTAGTCACCAGCAACTCTAGTGAATGAACTTCTGAACCATAGCCATTGCTCAGTAACTTCGTTTCAAAATAAGTCTTTTTCTTGATGTGAGCTGTCACAGAATTAAAAAAGCTCAGAAAAATAACAAACTATAAATAATACAACTAAACAATCAAACAACACAAAGAACACTCCTCTCTTACAAGGAGTTCTACAAGAAATTCTACAAGGAGATAAGATGACTTTTCTTTTAAATTAGTAGTTTTACGTTAGGTTAAATATTTGAACTAGTTTTTATGCAAACTTTATTTAAATATGAAGATTCTGCCTGCTCAAATTCAGGCTTGAATTGAAAAAACTATTCTATTCCTGACACCTGCAGGCATGTAACAGAAGCACTCAAGGAGAAAAATATTAGAATATAAATATGGGAGTTTGTCTTTTCAAACTCCCCTTAAATATATCACCATAGTGGGTACAAGCTTTTTGAGACAAGTTTGTGTATTTTTTTTCTCCAGGAATATTCTTATTCTGCCACTCAATCTTTCCTACATATATCAGACTCTTTCTTAAAATATTCAAACCTTTCTCTAGATAAGAGTATTCAGAAACCTATCCAAAAGGCAGTTGGTTAAAAACCCTGTAAATTGCTGCCTACATTTATTCATGACTAATTCATACAACCCCTGTGTTATCTGCTATGGTTGTATTCTTCATTCTTGAAAGAGTTACTCTCTACTGTAAAATAAAAACCCAACCAAATTATTATGATTTTGATCTGATCAATGCAGACCAGACAATATTGACACTAAATCCTTCATCAAAAGTGGAAGCATGTTTTTGTCCAAAGGCAAGGCCAGCTACAAAGGCCATGACTCCGGCAGTCTGGAACATAGAGTAGGGCAATGAAACACTCAAACACTGTTAAATAAGTTGCTGGATGTCATTACCAGCAACACAACAAAAGCAAAATACACAGTATCAACTCTTTGCTGTTGAAAATATTATCTACTGCATCACCAGGCAAGAGAGATATAAACAAAATCTCCTTTCAAACGTCAGGTTCCTTCATGAAACAAAAAAAATTGTTGAGTGGGTTAACCACAGTAAGAAGTGTCCAAACTATTCGCATTTAACTGCTTACTAAAGAAAACATAAGCAAATCTAGAATCCTAGGTTTTCATGTCCATAAATACATAACTGCAAGAAATCTATATTTTATTTAAATGTATTTAAATTTATTTTATTTGAATTAAATTTAAACTAAATTAAAAATAAATTTTCAAAGAAATTTGAAGAGCTCTCCAGATCTCTTTTTATGAAAAGAGCAGTTTCTGTCATGGAAGGATTTTAAACAGACCCAAATAGCCTCTAACCTCGTTGCTTGTCAACTGAGGACTACTTGGGGCCCCAGTGTCCTAGATTCAGAGTTATCATCTCTAGAGGGAAAAGAAAAAAAGAAAAGGAGGATCTGTGCTAAATTATCTTTTTTACAAGAAAAACTATAACTGAAAAACTTATCTTTAGTGAAGGTCAATCTGTTAAATCTATATAGGAAAGTTAACATTTCACACGAACATCTCAATATAAATGTATACCTTTAACTATAGAGGATTAATAATATATATAACTTTGCATTTTGTTGAATATGAACAATTTAAATATTAACTTCAAATGCAGTTCAAAGATACTACTTAATGCAGTTGTACACCCTCAATGGAAATTATAATTTCTGTTAACATCTTAGCTATACTAGATGCAGTTCTAACCACCTTGACTTAAACAAGTAAAGAAAACAACACAAAAATAATGCAATTCATCTCTCATTGGTAAATATATTTTAAAAACCAAAAATCTTCCCAATATCAGTCTGGGAGAAATAAGAAAGATAATAGTTGATGCATAACATCTACTAACCTTTTTCTCCAACAAATGGCAAAGACCATGTGAAAACATCCATAAAATTTGGTAGCCAGTAAGGATGAGGAGAACAATTGAACTGACGAATATTCATCACATTGTTTTCATATTTCAATACAGCAGCTAAAAGGAAATTCAGACATTTTGAAAAGAATGTTTAAAACTTGTGAGTACCAGAAATGTAAAGTCACAGGCTTGGTTTAGGTCTATTTATACTATAGACTAAATAATCCCAGAGGTATTCCATTTGCTTTCTTCCACAGTATTTACAGATAGGTAAGTAATGCAACACTTTGGGTTTTCACTGTGTATGTTTCACTTTAAGGTAGTGTTACATGTCAATATAGGTCTGTACTATCCTATTTTAGGTCTACAATCACCAAAGATTCTTAAAAGTCCTGAAAAGATATAATTTGAGTAACAAATTTAACAAAACTAACTCAGAACAGCAGTATATTCAGTATATGCAAATTCAGGTTTTACTCTTCATATGTGTCTTCCCATGCTATAAGTTTGGAGTAAAACCATAGACATCCAGAAGATGAGGGAAAAGAGAAAGCATAAAGAAAAAAGACAGAAAACCAGAAGCATTCTAAAGCTAAACAAGCAGCTGACTACATTTTTCTATACTTACACTTGCATCAGACTGGGAATAGCTCATGTGAAAAAGGGTTCTATGAATACAGTATCCATAGAGATAATGAAAAAACTTAAACAGCCAGTTGAAGATATTTTTACTTCCCCTTTACTTTGCAATCAGTGAAAGTAACAACAGCTTATCTTTTCCTGTGTACAGTTATTCACCCTACAGAAGTGGTATGGGCTGGGGGTGGTTCTTTATAGGTGGGTGGAAGAAAATGCAATGTATTTAATAGAAAAAAGGTGTTGGTTTCAAAGGAACACTATTTGAACATTAGGAGATCATTCATTCACCACATACTTGAAATGCCTTACTTTGATATCATACTTGAATTTCAACAGGTTTTATTTTTAATTTCCATTGTTGAACTTTATTCTCATCTATGAATAATACTAATTCACAGCTAAGCTCTTCTCTGTAATTCTGACTTGTGAATCTTTCTTCACACTATTAAACATGCTTCTCCTGTTCAAGCCTATCTTACAGAGGATGGACAAAAATGGATTCCTTGTTTTATATCTCCTTAATATTTCCAAAGGTGATCAGTATTTTGATCACTACTTGCTCTTTCTTGATTTCCCATATATGGCCATTATGGGAATTATCATCACAATTAAGACGCTCATACACAATGCAAACCACCTTCCTTGCCCACTGAAGACAACCAGAGGAGTGAAAACTCATGGCACAGGGAAACCTTGCCTGACTGGATAATACCAGTAGATATAATCACAAGTACTAAACAGCAACAACTTTCACAAAGGAAACCTTTGACCACACTTATGCTTCAAGGTACTCCTCTTACAGGAGGTTGTCATTTATGGCTCTTCTTTATAACTTTTATTAATAGATTTTTTTTTGGTTCTTTAGTTTCTTAACTGACAAAAAGCTATTGATATTAGATTATCTACACAATTTTATTATAACATACAATTACTAATAAAAGTTCTTACCTTTATTATTGTAGACATCCAGGTAATTAGGTGCTGAAAAAATTGTTATTAAAGATGGGAACCCTGTAGTTTGACTTTTCCTGTACATTCTATAACTGCAAAACCAAACAAATTATATTACATCTTACAGCAAATAAGCAATTAATTTTTATTTTACACTGTGCATGTTTCCTTGAAAGACACAAAGTACTCACCCTGCATCTTGTGCTTCATGTGCTCTAATGATTGACAACAAATTATTATTTTGCAAAAATTCACAAACTGCTGGATAGCTGTGAAATGAAAACAATTATGAGTAAAAGATATTCTCTTAAAATATTCAGGAAGAGTCAGTATTAAAACACCCAACTAGATCATAGCATACTCTCACCTATAAAAGTATGAGCATCCTCTGACTGTATTATGACTGAAATGCTCTGGTGAATTTTCATTTCCAAAATCTTCTGAAGGATCTGACCACAATAAGTCACACATTGGTCCAAATGCTGGAGGCTCTTTGAATCTGTCTAACTGTTTAGAAAGAAAAGGCAACAGCACAAATACTCTTTAAATATTAAATTATTTAGTTTTACATGTTTGCTAACCTACATATCCATCAATACCAAGCATTTTTAGAATAAATCCCAACCATATCAAAGAGAAGTAGTTTCTGTATAGTTTTTCCTCTCCTCCTCATGAAATAAGGCACAGGCATGCCAAAAGAACCAAACCTGTTAAGAGCAATAAGATTTATTAGTTGTAAAAAGAAGGGAGATAACTTCCAGACTGATGGATATGTGTAATACAAGGTCAAGATACGGTCAAGGAACAAAATGGTCCGTTTTCATGCACATGCCACATCTACCAATCTGGAGACACTACCAGGAATTAGAAAAGAGAAACAGTACAGAAAATACGAATTAGAAAAGAAAAGCATGAATAATTAGCACCAACTAGAAGAGACTAAATATATATTACAAAAAAACCCTAAAAATCCAAAGCAACAAAAGAAAAAAAAAACCACCCTAAAACACCCGTTTCCATAATGGATCATTTAACAATGTAATGAAGATGCGACTGGCCCAGCTGTCTAAGATTTTTTTCATACAAGCTGTATTTTTCAGCTCTATCACTGATGTAATGGGCCATAAACATTTTGGGAGATGTCTGTGTTTTCTCTCTTGCTGCTTCTTTACTGATTTTCACTTGAAATACCTATTTTAGCAGCCTGCAACTTTCCTAGTAACCACAGCTGAAAGGGGCAGAAGTAAGGAGGAAAGTGCATTTGTTAACGTAAAAGGAAAATACCCTGCTTCAGTAAGTTACAGGCAATCTCTGATGTCCCAGAAATGAAAGTAGATATCCCAGATTCAATGTAAAGTTTATTTGGTCTTTATGTAGCTGGAGTTTGTTCACAAGATGATTTTATCCAAGAAATGTAGGAACGGTTCTTTGATGGACAGTGCGTTTATCTCACTTCACTTCCCATACCAAAGAAGATGACTTTGATGGTACTAGAGAACACTTAACTCTTCAGGACAGGCTCGAAGGGAGGTTTGGTGAGCACCTGGTGAATTTGAGTCTAACGGTCCATAGGAATCCATTCAAATATGGAACCAGCAGTAGTGCCAAGCTCTCTCATGCCCTGGAAAATCAGAGCTCCCGAGGCTGCCACCTGTAACATAAGTGGAGAGGTCCAGATCTTTACAAATTCCTGCCAGATAATGGTAAGGCAGGTATTAACTGAAGTTGTTGGAATTTATTCAATATTAAAAATCCTGTGGTTTACATTTCCCACACTGGATGATAAACCTGGTATGGAGTATTTCTTCCAGATTGAAGAAGACAGTCCATCAACTTCTGCAAGTACCTGAATTTCTGTAGATTAAACCATCAAGTTTCTAAACCTCCAGCAAAAAATTTGGGTCCAGAAGCTAACAGAGACATTCACACAAGGAAGTTTCAACTGTTTGCTGATTGATGTTTCCTGCAATACAGAAGGCTGAAAGCCTAGAAAACATTTCTAAGAACTTTTCTTTAGTCTTCAAGGATTTTCCTTATGACTTTGGCTAAATGGACTTTTATAAATAAAAAGTTTTAGTTGCCTGCAATTAACACACCTCTCTCCCAAACTAATTTCTCATAGCATTGAAACAATAATGCAGCTGTTTCCTGAAGTAAGGTCAGTTTGTAAAAAATAAATACACTTATATATACTTATACTACATATACTTACTTACATACACGCCAAATCAGTTTCTCCTTCACTAGACAGTCTACTAACTGGCATGGTTCTCAAGATATCTCAAAATTTAAGGAAATGTCACTTCAAGCTACTCAACCCAGACTGTATGTATCAAATCAGAATAATCAATTTAAGGGTTTCTCTGTATTGGCACAGCAAGAAAGTTAAAGGACATGAATCAATTCGGAACACCTGTTACTGATTAACTATTTCTGAATGTGCTTTGACTATGGCAAAACAGAATCTCAATACAAATTGGCTCAACACTTTTCTAAATGGGATTAAGGTAATCAAGAAAGACCATTTTCAAGAGTAAGAATCAATACACTTGGTGTTAAAGCAGAACTAGGTAGTATATTTTTTAATATACTGTAAAATATTTAAATCTAAATTATTTTCTAGGTACTATGCAGTCAGGACAACTAAACTGACATGCATTATACCTGCACGTGGATGTTCCAATTCAGAAGTACCAAAACCTGAGAAGCAGATTAAGGTACAGTACATTAAAACAATTTTACTTTTGAGGCAAAAGACCTTGACAGGAGTTTCACACACAGACACCAGTTTTAATTAATCTGTCCTAATTTTCCAGAGAACTATCACCTAATAAAGCCTAAAGAACAACATGAAGGCCAGTAAAGAGTGGCAGTCATCAAATATTACTGAACAAAAGGAAATTTCAGCAAGCCACAGAAAGGAAGCAAGGTATTATGAAGACAGATTCCCAGGAGTGCTGCCGTATATTTCAAGGCAATTTGCTGACCAAGTCTTAGTATTACCAAGAGCTAAACAAAAGAATGACCATCTGTTGTAAATGAGGAAAAAATTATTTGTCTCTCTTTTTCAGAGTCCCCATAATCTTACCTGGGTACTTCCTCCTTTCTAAAATGCTAGGTTTAAAAATCACAATTCGTGGCATTTTGTTTCAGTAGAAGTCTTGGCAGTGTAAATGAAATCAACTAAACATCATCTCTAAGTTGATGGACATGTGTCTGAAAGAGACACTCTTTACCAAGACAATCAGAACATTTGTGGAAGTGATGTTCAGAAAATAAAAATCAGATTACTGCGAGTTTCACAAACTTACATTTTGGCAGAAATACGAAGCAGCTACAACAACATATCTGGTTAGGATTCACTGTCATGCCCAGTATGATAGCTCTCCTCTACTAGAAGTAAATTTATGATAGCAAAAATAATAATTTAAATGGTGTCGTCTAATCACCTTCCTGCATGTCTGATCTGGAAGAAATTGCACCCTGCATAGAATTTTTCTTTTTTTCTTAGGTGATTTCTGCACTATTTGTAGAGCTGTGATTTCCCTCTTATGCCAGATAATTACATCCTTGCAGCAAAGACCTCTCCTTAGTAAGAACTTCTGCTAATAAACCAGAAGGCCTGGAATATTATACAATTGTCTTGATTGTTTAGAGAAGTAAATTCACACATCACACTTGTACCCCAAGTATATGATTTTTTCCTAGATATAAAACGAGCATTTCACATCACCCATTTAATTTAAATACATTTAAATTATCAGTGCATGCCAAGCTCTAATGTAGCTATTGAAGCTGCTGCCAATCCATGAGTAGCGCCTTTTTCAGGTTACCAGATGATTCTTTAAAAACCAAAAAGGCCCAAGGAACAGTTCTATTAACACTGCCTTACATTTATAAACGTGTTTTTCATCAGAACAAAATACAATGCAGATTATCATATACGCATATAAACATTTCACCCTAATGTAGCCTTGAACACTACAGAAGCACTTATGAAAGTACAGGCCAAGACAAGAGAACTGCCTTTTAGTTAAGTTTACCTGACACTTTGAAACCTGATTAGCTGCGAGACTGAGACTAACAGAAAAATGAATCACAACCCTGTTATGACAGTGGCTTTCCAAAGTGTTTTTTCCAGAATATGTTTTCTTTACATTACTTTCCAAAAATCCTTGACCATGCTTCTTTTCATCTGTGTAGTGAGAAGTGTTAAGGCATGGTCAGAATGGCACTGTTTAGTCTCTTTGCTTTCTTACTTCCCTTTCTCGGCACAATGCATTTGGATTTCTGTACACATTAGTATTTGCTTTGACAATGCAATGTGCCTCAGTACATTTCCCCACTTACACCACTGATCTTGTAAATACACTCCCTCTCTGTTTCTACCATTTTCTTCTCCTCTCACATCACTCTGCTTGGCAGTGTAATATCTGTAAGTGAAATAAACTGACATTTGAGGCTGTGAAACGGTCCAATCAGTAAAAAAAACCCCTAATGAATAAATACAGCGAATTCAAAAATGAGATCCAACTGGACAGCCTATAAATTTGAGGAAAGGGAAAAGTAAAAAAGAAAAATTAAGCACAAATAAAGGAGAAAATGCTAAGAAAATGAGAAATGTAATTAATGAAGATAAAAAGACAAAACAGGCCATCAATATATACTTTTAGATACTATAAAAGCAACTTAGGAGCATGCTTTTACTTTCTCTCTGACATTTAGATCTTTTTACAAACAGGCCCCCATGCATCTTCTCCCGTATGTGGATAAACCATGTTTTTTCTTCCATCCTTACCTATATTCCCAAACTTTCTTAGAACCACCTACGTATATTTTAAGATTAAATCATCTACATTTTAGCTGTTTCTAATGATAACAGGAATGGTTTTGATTTCCAAATGCAGCAGTCAAGATGTCAGCTAAGTTGACTTAAAAAAGTCTAAAAGGAGTATGCAAAAAGGAAAGCAATGGACTTTGAAAATTACCATCTGATACAATCTCCACCTGACAAGTCATCCATGCAAGTAGAAACCACGTTATTAGAAACAGATATCTCATGTCATCACAATCCCTTTAAATTGCACATCACTATTTAGTGTTTCCATTGTATAATTTTTAAAAAACCTTTTAAATTCTTCTTATTAATATACTCAGCACATTCCCTACAGTGAGAAGTACTCCTCAACTGTTACTCAAATGCCTACCAAATTCATCATTTTAAATCGCAATCTGAATTTCTATTAAATACTGCAATATCTCACTTTGGCAAAACTAAAATCCACATATTTAAGACAGTAAAAGAATTTCCAAAGAAATTTGAGAATAACTGAAATATGACGCCAGATATCGTAAACAATTTTAAGACTACAATTAATTTCAACAAGTTTTCTCCTGGAAGCCATGAGAACACTAGCTCTTATCTAGCAAGAAATAGTGTGTTTTTTTGATTGGATATGAAACTCTTCACATGTACTACCTGTCTCAGAAAAATATGTAGAGATTTTGAGGGTTCTTTTTTTTGTGTGTTTTGTAACAATCCCAGCTGTCCCAATGAGGCCTACTAATGGAAAATGCACTAGATAATCCATGAGAATTTAATTATGATACCACTTAGCCTACATTTCAGTTCCTGATTTGCACTTCAACAAGAGACAAGAACAGAAAATATACTGACAACTTCATAAAGATGACTTTGCATAGCATAATATAAATATCTCTATTTCCGCTTATTTTCAAATACACAAAATACTCACTCTCCTAATGTCATCTAGTGTATTAATTTCTGGTGAAAGTCCACCATGAACACAAAGAAACTGTTGATTTAAGAGAGCAGCAAGAGGGAGACAATCAAAAGCTTCCATACAAGCATCATAGACTCTTTCAGAGTACTTTATTTTACCTGCAGGAAAGAAAATAGAAATCATTAAAAAACCCATAAAGTATGGGTAAAGTAATCTAGTGGATCACGGTTGTAAGAACATATATCAAAGTGAATGCTTAAAAAACCCCAAAACAATGAGTATTTGGGGGTTTAAATGAGCATTTCCAAACACACAGCAAGCAAGTTTCTAAGACAAATTTTCTTCTAGAACTATAAACTGTTTTAACTTCTTCTGTTATCTCAAGTGTGGAGAAACTATTTTTGTTTTAAAAAAAAAATCACGGAATTATTATTATTATCTTTTTATACAATTATACAGCATACTTCAGTGTAAAATACTACTAAGAAATTTGTGAATTCTCCTTCACAGTAAAAAGCTAAGAACTGATTATAGATTACATCATTTTTACCTACATCAAAGAGAGTTTTACCAGGCCAAATGATCCATTTATCACTGGATCAATACTTATACATGCCTTCAAATGGAGAGGCAGCTTACATCACCAGAGTTATCTTACTAGTATAGCTGAAATCAATCCTCCAAATGGAAAAATTACCCCACAGTAGGGATTTTTTGCTAGCTTCATAACACTGCTCAGCAAATTACTCTGCACTCCTGACTACAGGCAACACAACAAAATTATCTTCCTCTCCAGGACTTTAAAATCAAGATTGTTACATCAAAATTTACTCCATAATGTATATTTACAGCTAGCTGTCTTCTTGCACTCCAAGGCCACACTGAACTGCAAGCAATTCTACAGAAGTCAATGGGGCCTCCAGATGTTTGCAAGGCCTTAATTAAACTAAGAGACAAACATCTCTCAAGCACAGTGAGAGACTATGGATCAGCAGGTTGGAAGTAAGCTAATTTTACGTTCTTAGACAGTACTTACATTCTTGCTTAAAGGTAAAATACTCTGTTAGGTGTCTGCATTCATGGTTGCCTCTCAAAAGAAACAATGTGCTTGGGTAAAGAATTTTCAGGACCCATAAGTACAGCACGCACTGTTGAAAAAACAGGATATCCAGTAAAATACACTAGTTTATATGAGCTTTAAAAATTATTACTGAGAAACACTGAGTAAGGATGTTAACACTTCCAAAAAGCAGGTACTGCTTAATGTCCATTTTAAAACAGCACTACTTCCCTGAGTCCAGTTCTAGACATGAGTTACACAAATTGCTTATTACTTTTCCTAACAGCCACACAGAATGCTGAAAAAATATTTATATTTGATGGATACTCAATAATTAAAAAACTCAGCAGAATTAAATTGTAGAACACTTTCATCTAGACAAATACTGTATGTGTTTCTGCCTAAAATCTGATATAATACACGATTCTAAACACTGGCATAAGAAGAAAAGCAGATATTTATTAACAGAGACTGGAATAAAAAAACCTGATAAAATAATTTCCCTTAAGGTTAGATACATCATTTGGGTACAATTTTTAAACTTCAAATGGACAGAGTAAATCATCCTTTCCCCAAACACTGGGGAAACTGACTGCTTTTTCAGTGTACAAGCAGCAAAGTCAAAGAATTATAATAATTTTCCATCTATCATTATTACTGCAACATCAGCAGCAAACCCTCAAAAAGACAAGAGCTAAGAACACACACAATTATTTCAATTTACAGTCTGTTACCACCCAGTCCTGAATGGGGGGTACCAGCAGTCCTGAATGCCCAAAATGTACTTCATAAATTTCAAATCTAATTCTTGTATTTTTAACTGAGCACAGACATCTCAAAACCCCACAAGTTTTGGACTTCATTGAAGTCACCTGCAAGCTGTTATTATTGTTGTTCTTAATCAATACCAGTACCCTGAAGCTACCATTTTTCAACGTTATTTTGCATAGAATAGCAGAGTGCATGAAAGGAAGAAAGAAATCAAATGGACACTTTTTTTAAAGTGTCAACACTGCAAACATTGAGAAACACATCAAAGACTTTTACTGTGAAGTTTAGCTAAAATAGTTACTGAATTTTTATCTTCTTAGTAAAAATATGCAAAACCAATCTTTGTTCAGAAGTTTTTTTAAGTGTAACAGTTGAAAAGCTTTCATACCAGGTTTTGATATATTAACATGGAGTTGATATGAAAATGTCTTTTTCAAGGACAATTACATTATTTGTAATCATCAAAAAGGCAAAAAAGATCAAATTAATAAAGAGGGAATATCTATTGAAATTTTTCCTTAAAAATGACTTTGAGGCAATTGCTCTTGCTGCCTCTCCTGTTCATCTACCATCTCTAACAACCCCAAAATGCACTGTGCATGCCTTTAACAGCACATACCCACACATTATTAGAACTGCAACATTTTAACTGCAACAGAAATGAATGAACATATGCTGTGACTTGCAAGACGCTATTTCAAATGGTATGCCATTCCATTAGATTTGGTATCTATGAAGAGATCCCAAGCTGAGGCACATCCCATGCTGGTTCCAGAAGAACACTTAACTTAAAAACCATGCTTTGAAACTCATCGGTGTGAATAAGTGAGTATCTTTGAAATGTAGCACACTTAATAAACATGCTGAAAATTAAAAAGTTATTTGAGTTCAAAGTAACTGAAAAATTAGTGGCAGAAACACAGATCATCCTTAGGGAATAGCTGTATTTGTTTTAAGAATTTTAGTAAAGAAAAGTATTAATAATTATTAAAACCCATTTGATTATATAAATAAAATTAGTTTCTTTTACAAAAATAAACAGCTAATAATATTAAACAGATAATAATAATATTACAAATAATAAATTAAAATACCTTGCAGTCATGACTCACCTGTTCTCCAAAAACATACAGACATATTACCAGAGAAGCAGCAGTATGTGTAATAATGTTATAGAATTCAACTTTTAGAAAACTAGCTAAAGAAAGAGGAGAAAAAATGAGTAAGTCTGGTGATTTCAACAGGACTGTCCGAACGACTGGTCAACGTCCCCCTGTAAACAGGCCTTTATCACAGGAGAAGGCACAGCAAGGAAGAACATATTCACATGTTAAAGCAGACCTAAAATTTCATTTGAAAACCTAAGTGAAAGCGTGCTTATAAAAAAATTAGGACAGAACAGATTAATATATTCAGTTACCTCTATACTAAAATAACCTCTGTCTACATAGTCACCGAGGAAGAGGTATCTTGTGTTAGCAGGTGATCCTCCCACTTCAAACAGCTTCATTAGATCAAAGAACTGGCCATGAATATCACCACACACTGCAAGCAAAAATTTTGTTCAAATTAATTTTAAAAAAATCTAACAGAAAAGTTACTAAGTTATAGTTAACAGCCACAAAGTACTTCTAAAGTGCAGGTATAAAGCAGGAATAACCGAAATTTTTGAATGTTTCCCCTTTGCTTTTCATTAAGATGCTGTCTTCACTACCTGTGACCATACTGATGATAGCTCTATTTGAGTCCAGGATATTGGGGGGTATTTTTCCAACACATTTAATGCACTGAGCATTGAGGTCTTGAAAGCTGTCAGCACCTCTTTAATGTCCTCCCCAGCTCCTTAGGTATCTTTGCAAATTCTCCTTGGTATGTGTATTTGAAAATGCCTGCTGCTTCGCAACAATTTGCTGAGTCCATGTGAACTTGAAAAAAGCAGGGAGCGTGCTTTTGTTTCTGAGTCAGACTAACATACCTATTAATAAAATTGTATCTTCTCCTTTCTTAGCTACTTTTCTCCTTCACATAACCATGTTCACTATTTCAACAGTGGATTTTTTCTGTGTTTTTAGAATATGAGAAGGGACAAGACCAGTGGTCAGCAACCCAAGGCAGAAGTGCCAAAGATAGCAGAAGATGTCTTTCAGGAGCATACAGCAAAACCAGGTCATCTCACAATTTTAAAAAAGTAATTAAAAAATGCATGGAAGAGACAACTGCTCCTATCTCCTCTTTCCCACAGGAGTTCCCAGTTCAGTGGAAGTCAGGAACTGCCTTCTCACTTCCGCATAAGGTGTCACTGGTACCAATTAACAGGAATTTGAGAGACTATGCATTTCACTGCTGCATAATGTCACTGATCAACTGACAAATAGCATCTTCTGACTTCTTAGAGTTTATCAGTAAAATCTTTGGGGAAAAAAAAGTTGTCCTAATTTTGGAAAGAAATACTGCATATGGCACACTACACTTTAAAGGTTGTTATTCTCTTAGAGCAGACCATTTGTCACCACAACCTACAAAATATGAGACTAAATAGAATTTGCACTATTTTATGTCTCTTTCCTTAAAATTTCTACTCAAACACTGAAAGAACTTCCCTCCTTTTTAACTTGTCAATATACCAATTACCTGTATAAACAGAGATATAAAAATGCTAAACAAACTTTAATTTTGAGTTTATCTGGAACTGCAAAGGACTCTGAGCTCAGTCAGCCACTTAGTAGTTTCCACCATTTCAACCATTCCTTTTTTTTAAAATGTCAACAATAATAATGATATATTGATGTAAAGTTTTCATTTACCCTATACTAACAAATAACAAGCTGATGCCCTAAAAACAGCCTTCAGACACTAACTTTATGTAAGTTCATTAGGAAGAAAACACATTCAGATTAAAGAAAATCCAATTTGAACATAAAATGCAAATCTACTTTCATTATCATAAATAACAGACATGCAACATAACTACTTTCTATTAGTCTGGATTGTTAATAAACAAAAGTATTAAAGAACACCAATTCCACCTTTCACTAGGTCAAACAGAAATAAAACTGTTCAAACTATGAAAATACTATAGAAAACCCTAAAAGTCAGTTCTGTATCCCAGTGGATCTGGCCCTAGTGTCAAAGATGCTAAAACAATCTTTATCAGTACCACTACTCTCACAAGAACATGGTTTTACATGCAGTCACCAGTCTCACTTACAGACCAATATAAAGGCGTATTTTTCATTAAGAATCCCAGTTCACAGTATCTGTTTCAAACCACAATAATTAGCTTCTCTTCACATATTTAGATTTCAGGATTATCCTGAGTTCACGTAGATGCCTTTATTCCTACTTATAATATTGCAGGAATTACAAATTCATATTTCAACAGCTTTTAACTACTTTCTTTTTTTTTCCAATTTTAATACCAATCCTACTAGCTTTTTCAATAGGTTTAATGCCTTCATTTTGCAAATCAATATGCAGACTGTCAAGCAAATGCAGCTAAGAGGGATAATTCAGTAGGACTAACAGAGAAATTTTGGTTTAGCAACTTTAAGACAAATTCTACTACTGAAAAAATCTGGCTTCAAATTTATTTATGTATGAAATTACCTAGAAATATTACCTGTAATTGGAGCTTCAACTTCTATCATAGTTTTTTCCCTCCGTAATATTGCAGCACCCTCATTGATGATTCTAAGTGCAATTTCTTCATCCACTCGACCTTCCTTTATCAAGTGGTTCTTCAAAATGTCAACCCTTGGTCTTCCATCTGTGTCAAATACTTCTTCAGATGTCAAGCGATGCGTTGGTGGAAAAGGGACAGCTAAAATTTAAAAAGAAGAAACAATAGTCACTACACTGCTATTTGAAAAATACAGTCCATCTAGGAATGGGGATCTATCATGGAATAGCTGCTATCCCAAGCAGCAAACTTATCTTTTCACCAAGCAATTTTACGACATTGTTAAAATCTGGACAGAATAGTGCTATCTGTGAATGTATTTAAAAAAATAAGCATCTATACTATGCAAGGCTGAAGAAACCATAAAACAGAGTTAGAAGGCATAGTAATATGTACAATATCTGGAAGAGTCAAAATTGACTTTGCAAAGGGAAATAATCTCTCTCCAATATACCACCATTCCCTGAAGGACTCATGAAGTACTTGTGATGCAGGATTATCCATTTAATAGCCACTCAAACTTTCAAAAGCATTAAAAATTATCCCATCATCAAAGCCTCAGGGGAAAAAACCCACCAAGAAACCTCAACCAAACAAAAAGAACCACCAAAACAAATGCAAAGCTAGCAAGAAAAGGATCCAATACTGTTAAAAAGACTAGGAAAAAAGAGTCAGTAAGCAGTGCTTGGGGACCAAAGCAGGTGCAGCAACTGCCCAGACAGTACATTTGGCAGTCGGCAGCAGTTCAGTTACTGCACGAGAGAAATACAGTTGTGAGCCATGGAAAAAGAGGATACTTCAAATTGCCACTAAGCAATGTCATGGCACCCAGGATGTTACAGAAAATAAAACTAATCTGACCCTGTCCTTTCCTCAAGCATACTACTGTTGAAAGAATGAACTACAACAGAAGCAAACCCGTTCTGTTTCTCACCATTTAAATACTGTATGTTAAAAGAGAAAAATGAGGGGAGCATATCTATTCAAAGATAAGAACTAGTAGTAGGAATACACTTGTAGATAGAGTATTCAGATTTATTTTCTTACTCTCTGAAGTTGAACTTTACATTCCAAAAATCAATGCTTAGATACTGAAACATACACTGACTTTATTAAAATGGATTTCTAGATTACTAGTAACATATTGCTACCCTTCTGTTTTATGGAATAGTAAAAATCTGTCAATAAAACACCTGATGCATAAATCATACATATATTCACTGAAATTAAATTATTCTAGAAAATAAACTAGAGATATGTCTACTATTCCTCTTATAAAAGTTCCTAGGTAGGAAAAAGCTGCAAAATGTGCCTTTACATAGTATATAACAAATTCACCACTTTTTTGTGGACATAAAGTATTTGATTAACAAAAGGGAAATTACATGCTTTTTCTTCAGCCTCCTCTATCAGTAATTCCAGTTTCACTTAGAAATGTTAAAATTCCGTGTAGTCCAAATGTTAATAAACTTAACTTATTTAAGATATCAGAAGACAATCATTTCTGTTCCATGCACAACTGTTTAAAAACATAAATCTGGGTCAGAAAAGAGAAATTAATTATTCCAACAAAATAGATTTATCTAATTTAAAAAATTACGACCATGCAAGCATCAGTTCTAATATTCACTGCTTTTCTGAACTTAACTTTCCAACCTTCAGATTCTCTTAGTGTTTTTACATTATTAAAAGTTTATATCAATCTGTATGTAAATTAATTTTAGGCTCTTTCTTGCCGCACTTTTTTTAATACATTATTTGCTGGCCCACAACTGCCTTCAGCAATTCAAAGCCGAGCTCATCTTTTTAGGAGAGACCAGACAACTCACAAAGAAGATTTCTCCTGCTTTAATTCCTTCGAAAGCATTAGAGATCTCACACACCTTCCCAGAACCAAAGTCAGTCACCTCCAAGACACAGTTTTTCAAGAACTATAATTCATTAATCCTAGTATTATTCAGATCTACTTAGATCAAAGATGACTGTTCTGTACTTTCTGGAGGTTTTTTTGGGTAGATGCAGGGTGTGGCAGAGAATGGTCTGTTGAGGTGACCACCTGTTCTTCATTCTTTAAAGTACATATCATTACTGATTTACTACAACTACCAGTGGCTGCAGAATTCAAAAAGACCTCTTCCTTATAACAGTTCAGATATTTCAGAGGTTTTAAGTCCATGGTAAATGAAATTTTCTTCTCTTAATAAAGTTCTTATATCTACTAACAAAATAAAGCTTTGAGTTTGTCTATCAAATTATATTCTCTGGGAGGCTAAAAAACTCTCTATCCAGGGGTTCGTTATCCATAATGCCCGAAACCCACAACTGTGACATAAGAAGTAATTAAGCATCTCTAAAGTTATATTTGCCTCATGAAAAAATGAAGTCTTAAAACTAATTCCTTAGAGTTTAACAAAATCCTTTTCACACAATACATGTATTTTCCCATTGCTCAAGAAGGATTTCTCAAGAATAATTTTCAGAGAAGGCAGAATAAAATATGGCTAAAGATTTTAGCCATGATCTGCATCACCCAGTAAATAAAAAGTAACACTTACTAGAAAAACTGTTTCTCCCCATTTTATACTTTAAGTTTTGTTCCAGCAAAAGTTAACACTGTATTAGAGTGCATTCCTTTGAAAAATACTACAACTTATTTTAATAGGTTAAGGATGATGATTCTTGAAGCATGTAGACAATTTCTGCAAACTAATGGGTTTAATTAAACCTTCGATGAAGTAGTCATAGAATGTTATAGCCTAAGGAAAAAGAATTGCAGCATGATGTGTTCCAAGACACAAATATAATCCATGTTTCAAAGCCTTTGTGCACAACCTGTGCTCTTGGGACTGTAACAGAAGAGTAATTAAGAAGAATTACCCTAAGGAAATAACATGGTGTTGGGCATTAAAGGATTCTCTTCTTCCATTCCCAGCAAAGCTAAATAATAGAAAAGCATCTAGAGATGAATCTCTGAAGTAATACACACTGCAGTACAAAATAACAGATTATATCTTATTAGTAAAAGTAAGATGTTAATAACAAATGTAACACATCATAATTTACAACCACGGACAAGATTTTCTAAAACAAACCATTGCTTACTAGTCAAAATTAATCAATTTCACTTTAGAAATAAATACAGATGATACAACTTTAATATATTGATCAAAAAAATGTAAACAGTAGGGCTGGCAAAAAACCCCCAGTAAATAGCTTTTGGGACTTTTTAATGAAAATATTTTGATGGCTTTTTATTACTAATTGTATATGCATTAACAAAGAGGGAAAAAAAATCACCTTTCCTTTATACTGCAGTACTAATAAGAGATATAGGAAGCAAAACCTCTAAACTTAGTTCTACACTGACTTTCTACAAGCCTCTGGGTACATTGATACCTTACAATAAAGTATGCTGTGGAGATTCAAAGATTAGCACCAATCTGAAGGGATAAATTCCCAGGACATAGTAAGAAGTTCAAAGGAGAAAAAACTACATTAGTGTGGCACTTTACCCAGTATAATAATCCCTGCTGAGAGGTGCAATATGGCAACTAACACAAACACACTACTTCCAGACCCAAAGCAGATCTCACATTGCCTAGTAACTGAGTACAACAGTAGCTGCTAATAAAATCTTACATGTAGATACTGTAAATTTAAGCCACACTGATATATATGCCCATTGTAATAACCTCAGTTAAATCTGGCTTGTAACAAAAGACATCCTCTTGGAATGGGCTCATGAAATAAGACGAGATCAAAGTCTCTAGACTAATGTAAGAAAAAGCATCAGGGATCAACTGTACAAGGTATTGTATTTTCACAAGCAAAATTGTTTCTGTTCTTATGACCATAAAACTTAAATAATTCTTTTTTTCTGACAGTGAAAGAAAATTAGCAATTTTTCCTCTATCATCAGGAGTCCATGGCATGTTTCATGAATTTAGTTTTGGCTGTTAAATCCTGCTCAACATCCCAGACTGCATTTTCTGTTTCAAGAATGTTTTTGATTGCATAGAGAAAGTTTCACCTCACATTACTAAGGTTACTAAACACAGACATTCTGTTTGCAAAGAATTTGTTGCTTTGGTGATAGGTATACATGAAACAGTATATAAAATGTTTGTCTCCACCATGTGTACCATGTATCAATACAACCATGGTGTTCTGTGAAAAGGAATGCCAACATCCTTCATTTTGTCAGCAGGTTTATTACCATGGTAGCAAAATGGTCTGTGGTTTTTCTGTTGTTTAGTCACCTTTCGTGGTCTTTTTGTTTTATAAATGCATTGCTGTCTATGTATTGTCACACAGAAGAATCACAAAGCCTAACACCTGCTACATCTTTCAGTCTGTCCCTGGAGTTTTCACACCTCTGCCAACATCTCTACAGAAGGAAAAGATGCAGCACCCATAACTGCTATGAGGACAGAATATATCCCATTATCCTTCTGCACTGGCAGAACAGATTTGAAAAGAAATAGCATAAAGGTGTCACAGATGGTCTGTGGACCAGTAACCTTGAAAATACTAGATAAGCACAAATACACAGCCGCATTACTGGAATCAGAAAGCTACAATTGGTACCTGACAAAAACCACAAGTTACCCTATTCACCTCAAGCAAGAAAGCACAGATCCAGCAAAGTCAGTTTCTTGCAAATTACAAAAGATATCCTGAAGCTGCTTTGAATGCAAGGTTCTTGCTGTATTAGCCAGCATTCTAGAAGCAAGAAAAAACAGCCCTGTAAACCTTGAAACCCTACAAGAGCACTGAAGGTACTATTTATTTCATCCTCACTTATCATGTACTTGCAGTCTCTAAAGTTTCATAGAATTTTAAATCTCAAATGAAACTGTGGATACATCTTGTATGCCATGGTGCGTTCACCCGTCTTTTATACTGTGTAGTTTTTCAATTAACTTGGTTGATGTTTTTGGAAGTTCTTCACAAGAAAAATACAATTATTTGTTTGAAAAGTATTTAAAGATACTCCTGCCATTAAAATGGCCACACTGTGTTATGCCAAAAGATTACTTAGTGCTTAAATGCACTTCTGGCAGTGACGGATGCATAGATCTTTCCCTCTCCATACTGTTTTCCAAACAGGGTGGTTTATAGATTTTCTCTAGCATTTCATCCAGACCACCATGTTTATGACCACTGCTAGAACTGTTTTCCACTATTTTGTCCAGATTCTGAATAGACACTTTCATAGTTTTTGCCTCCACTGCACCTCTTTGCTACGAATTCCAGAATTTGAATTACACATTATATGAAAAGGTATTTCACCTTTTCTATTTTGTTTGGTACTGCATTTCTCCTTTTCACAGGGAGACAAGAATTACAGTTGCTTCCTATTCAACTTTTCCATTAAAGACCATTCATAAAATAAGAAATATCTAACTCTATCCCCTATTCAACCACTCCTTTTCCAAGTCAGAGACTTGTCATCTTTGTCATTCCACCTCGCTCAAAAGCCACTCTGTGGCTCTGAACATATATTTAGATAAAGAAAAAAATCAGGAAGATGGAACAAAATTACGTGCTGTTGTTCAAGATGCACATATAACACAACATACATATAATGGCATGATGGTGCAATCTCTTTTTTTCTAAATTGGTCATCTAATACTCCCTGAATTCTTATCAGACCAGTTGACTGCCACTGCATTAACATTTTCAGAATATTATCCATACAGATCCTAATATTTCTTTGCCAAGTTCCCTGCCTTCTATGTTTAAGCAAGAATTGTTCTGTCCTTTGTAGAGTCTGCTCTTCCTCTGAACAGCATCTCCCACAACTTCTTTACGAGGCACTCAGTCTAACAAGAGCTTATTGAAGCATCTCTGGAAGTTTGCTGTCCTGGATAAGTGTTACTATTTGCCATTCACTGTTTTCTAAAGAACTTGTCAACACATTTAAAGAGCACAGATGACAGATGTTAACCTCCCATCACCATGGGAGTTTATTACCTATTAACATCCTTTCTCTCCTAACTAATTTTGATCCAGAAGAGGATATTTCCTCTTTTGCTTACTTTAAAGACTTCAGTGAAGAAACCTGATGAATAGTTTTGCCTGGATCAACAAGCTCACCGGCTTCTTCAAAATATTCTAACAATTTCTCTTGATTTTCATCTATGAAAACTGTACCAACTCCTCTTTAACACTCTATTTCCCAGGAATATAGTTAGTACACTCTTTCTTACAAGTGCTATAAATCTGTTTAAATTAAACTTACTGACCTACAGTTCTCTAGTTAAATCCAGAATTTTTAAAAAAATGCTGCCATGCTCCACCTCTCAGACTCAGACAATGAGTTATGCCACAGGCTATGGAAAAGAAATGCACAATTTTGTACCAAAAAACCCCAAAGAATCCCTTTAGAACCACCAGACAAACATCTTCTGATCCTGGGATATTTTTTGGGAACATTTCTTTCATTGATATGTTTTGAAACCACTTACATTTCAATGAGAGAATTCTTTGATCCATTCAGCAATAAGAATTGACTCATGTGCGAAAGAGTCCTTAGTTCCTCAATGATAAACACACGTGACCTGCCAGATTTCTGTGCTCTGGCCTTACCTTCCCAGCCCTCAATTGCCAATTTGCCCTACTAAAATTAAAGCGGTCTTCCATTTTTGGTTGGGTTTTTTTTGGGTTTCGTTGTTATTTCAAGATTTATCCACTCTAAACATCCCTTACAACAAAAAAAAAACCAGTCAAACACTTACTTATAAGAATTCAGTTTCATTCCATTGTCTCTCTCCCAAAACAAAACCGTGATTTTTAATTTTTTTTAATAAATATGACCTTTTAATACTCTCTTTACACTACTGCTTTTCTGGATCATCTTAGAATAATTTCTGGCCAGCAGCATAAGTGCCTTACAATATTTTTAAAACAGGCTTCATGATGCCTGTCAACTTTTAACCTTTAGCCTTTTTAAAACCAGACTCTGAATTATAAATTTAAATACTGCAATGATTTCTTTTTCTCCTTACATGGGTGTAATTGTTCAAAAGTAGCTATTACAGCCTTAATTTAAGAGTCTGCTTGCTCAAGGATACAACTTATATTTCTTTGGGTTTCTCTGAAGAGTTGTTTCAATAGGCTTCCACTTAATATCTAAAACGACTGTCTGCCAATTAGACTGTACCATGACTTTTATCCAAAACAACGGAATACTGAATCCTTCCATTTCCAGAAGAACAGACATAATCTCCAAATTTAGCACTAGGTCAGCATGACAAGGTCCTGTGGATTGCTTCCCAAGGCCTAACAACACCCACAGTGGACAAAGTGTAATGCTGGGAGGATAGAGCACTTCCAGGTACAGCTCTGGGGTGTAACCACGCGCAATCGAGTCAGAGAAGCCCTGATGCTTTGCCCTCAAAGAGAAGGCCATGAAGACTCATCCCTGCCACGCTATCAGTGTGAGTTACAAGCACTTCTCCATCCCTACCAGGAAAAAGTACTTTCTTACAAGGTAGCGAAACAGTTGTTTCAGGGGAAAAGATACACTGACAAATGTAAAGCTTGAAAGTCACATGCGCTGAAAGGTGAGGTGAGCCGACTGAAGTGAGTCAATTGTCATCCAACAAGAAAGGCAAACCCAAAGAACCAGATACAGCATTTAAGTGTCAAGAGCAGTTTATAGAAAAAAGATTTTGACAGAACATAACAAAGGGAACTGATTTGTTCCACAAGGCAGTAAAACACTAAGTATCCTTCAAAGATGGAGAGGGTGCCTTAGAAAATAGTGAATCGGAACAACAGGTACACTTTCTCATCCCTATTTGGAGGGAAAAAAAAAAGGCAGTAACAAAAGCCTAATCATAAGACACCTTTTGGGAACCAAATGCCAAAAGCTGACTTTAGACAGCTTTTCAGTTCCATAGCTAACCATTAATTTCTAGGAAACTCTGTAAGTACAAATTACCTAGGCAATTTAACTAAGCCATGTAAAAAGAAAATTTTAGCTTTTTATACACTTCAAAAGCAATCAATGACCCTTGATGAGACAATTCATACTTGGAAAGATATGCTAGACAACACAGCTAGACTGCATATTTAAAGCCATTATTATGTTTATTTTATATATATATATCTATCTGATATGATATAATACAGCTGATAGCCTTTCAGATACTTCTCTACATATTTGTACTTCCCATCAACTGCTAAATATACAAGTCAAAATACGAAGGGAACACATCCTAATAATTATCCTACTTTATCAGAAAAGATTAGTTACACAGTACATAGAGAGCATGAAAGCTGAAATATGGACTAACACACAGAAACACCAGATAATATTACTACATTCTCTCTGTGGCTTTTCTTAAGAATCTGAGACAGTATAAAAGATCTGTCCCTTGTATAATAGGACAGAGTATGGTGAATGTTTCTTGGTATGCGAGAGGCAATGCATCTGTTTGTGGAGAGGGATGTGACACAGTTGTCACATTTTAGCATGGCTTCAACAAATCGCACAGATACTCCCACTTAGGACTGACACAACCCGCAATCTTGCACTTCTGGGGTCACTGTCTAAAAAAAATATTTCCAACTGCACTGCACCTAATGGGGGAGGAGAAACCAAACCACCCTGTCCTTCGTATCAATAACACAGACAGCTTGGCAAAACTGGCCAGGCTTTCTCCAGAAGCCAGTGATTCAGCATGATAGGGGTGGATAGGACAGACCAACAGAAGGTATAGAAAAATGCTGCTATATGAACTGGTTGCAATTATGTCAGATGAAGCCATCAAAGACTGATTACCTTTACAATAGTTCTGCATTCTAACATCCAGGTTCCAAGAAATACTGCAAACTCAGGCAGTAATTCTGCTTAGAATGAAGCAAGTCTTAACTACAGTTTTAAACAACTACATACATAGGTCACATTTAACAAGCTGAATTATTAAGTGATTGGAAATCAGCAGATTTTCCACTGTGTTCTAAAGCATCTGATCGTGTACTGTTAATTCTTCTACATTGTTTGAAGAACTTAACTTCTTGCTGCAAATTGCAGTAAAGGTACAAAAATTCAGCTGGTCTAAACACCCCACACTGAAGTAGCACTAATGAGTACAGGTTTCTAATAGACTGGTTTTGACATTTCCTACTTTTATCCTTGCAATTTGTTCAAATAAATCAACAGGTTAAGCAATTTTCAAAATGACTAACAACTTATTGCAAGTAAAGCTTTCCAGTTTACTAGAAAACATGCCGATGTCCAAAGCATCCAATGGGATTCCAAGGCTTTAATTAACACCTGCTGAAGACAAATGCATCCTTTTCATTTCTCAAGGCCCTCTGTTACATAAAAAATGTAAAAAGTGAAAGAAACAGATCTGCACCCCTTCGAACTCAGTCAGACCCTGTGTTCCTAGGAATGTCCATCTTAAAAGCAGACTGCTTGTGTACATGTGTGCTTTCCAACAGCCCAGGCCTGCCATAGCAATTGTCCACATTGACACCACCAAATACAGTGCAATATGAAAACCACCGGGATCAAAATAAAATGATGTGCAACTTGAGTAAAAATAACCTAGGAATTCTTTGAAGCACTACCTATGCTATTCCCTTAACTATCAATTTAGGTCTAACACACCTATTTCAGGATGCTCTGATTGCAAAGGATTATTCTCCTCACAAAAACTAAAACGACACACTTCATAGGGTTCAGAGAAAAGAACTATTTTATGCCATTTTGGTCGCTAGACCATCCTAATTTTAGATAGATGCATCTACTATAAAATGTTTTACTTTTTCTCCTAAGAAGCATAACGTTTGACTTTTCACGGCTCCCCACGAGACTACCAAGGAAGGCCACAAAGAAACAGATCAAGGTGAATTTTCTCCATCAGAACTGGAACCTGAGAACAGCAGCCAATAGAACGGGCGGCAGCACCTTCCCACTCGCTCTTCCCCAGCGCTGTCAGCGTCTGCAATTACAGGGCTCTCCCCTGCGCAGACAGCGGAAAAGCCCCGCAGAGCCGGGCCGCGGAGGGGCCGGAGCGCGGCGGTGCCCCCGGTCTGCCCCGCACACGCTCCGGGCAGCGCGTCCGGGCGGGACGCGCCAGGCCCGCAGGCCCCGGTCACCCCTTCCACCCGCGCCCCGCCGCCCTCGTGGGCCCGCCCGCGCCCCGCTCCATCCCTCCGCTCCAGCAGCGCCGGCCCCGGGTACTCCCACGCCCGTGCGGGCATCCCACGCCTCCGAACGGGGCCGGGCTGCCCTCCCGTCCCCACCTGCGGGCAGGGCAGCCCGGCCCGCACATGGAGGGCATCGCTCCCCACGGCCGGGCCGTCTCTCCGCGCCCAGGCGGGCCCCGGCACTCGGGCGGGGGTCACGGCCCGGCCGCGCGGCCATGTTCCCTCTGCGGGACAGCGGGACGCTCACCCTTGACTGCGCGTTCGCTGGTGGTGTGGGGCGTCAGCAGCAGCACCTTGCTCCCCTCCTTGGCGGACATCGCTGGGCGCTGCCGGGCTCCGGCGGCGGCTGCTGAGCGCGGCAGCGCCTTCGTCCGCCCCTCCGCCGGCGGCTGGCGGGGCGCGGCG